>JARQOC010000001.1:97419739-97507766 GCA_033576535.1 Allobates femoralis
AAAATTGGGCTTGGTTTTACAGTATTCACAGCCCTTTGGAGCTATGAGGTTTTAAATATGTAAAGACCCAGTTACACGATACGAGATCATGAACTATATCGCTGAAATGTCACGGGTTTGGAGACGTTCAAACGACATAGTTAGGACGTTGTTGCGTGTAGCACCGAGATACAACTACGATAAATCGTTGGATCGTTGATCGCAGATTTGCTTCTCAAATCAGACGATCCTCGATCAGCCAACCTCCTGTATCGTTGTGTGTGACACCGCGATAACAACTTCTCCTATTCACAACAGTGAACAAGTATAGTTCGCTGAGTTGTATGAATGATAACTGCTCACAACATCATTGGTGCGTTGTTCACAATATCTAGACGTGACATATTGCCAACGATGACAAAACGATGTCCTAACGACCGCACTCCTGTGAAATCGTTGGTGATATCGTTACAACATTGAAGGATGTAACGGTACCTTTACTCAAAGTAGTGACAGCGGCCATCTGCAGGAAAGAAGTTGGACTTAAGTGCTATAAACAGCACAAATTGTAAAAGGTTTGTGGCTATCCAGTCTCATTGCATTACTGGTTTTCTTTTACACACTGTATACAATGAAATAGGTTTTACAAGCTATATCGTCCAATGATATCTAGATTAGGCAACCAATGTGGAAATGGCCATTCATGGCTTTAAACAGGGTTTTCCAGCCCTATTTTATTTACATTAACCAGGTATTAGTGAGACGGGGAATATGATCTTGGCAGTCGGTCACAGTTAATCCAACATATAGCTTCACATCTGACACATGTCAGACAGAAGAGACCGCATATCCCCATGTACAAACCATGTAGGGCACCAGATAACATCTCTATGACTTTACATTTGCCACTGTCCGGTGCCTATAGGAGGTACCAAAGTGTCCTAAAGCAGAGGTTCCCAACTCCAGTCCTCAAGGCACACCAACAGTGCAGGTTTTCAGGATTTCCTTAGTATTGCACAGGTGATAATTGAATCACCTGCACTGGGAATGATTCCAATTTCTAAGGAAATCCTGAAAACCTGCACTGTTGGTGTGCCTTGGACTGGAGTTGGGAACCTCTGTCCTAAAGAGATCTTTCTAGGGGAGAATACCTTAATACATTTTGCAGTGCTGTATGCTGATTTCTATTTTCTCACAAATTCCATTGAAACAACCTCTGTGTAATCTTGGGATACAGTATGAAGTCATAGCGAGCCATGGCCACCATAGGAATAAAAGTGAAAAGAATGCAAATGATGACTAAGGCCCTTATGGTACCATTACACGCCGCCACTGCAGGATGGATACCAACGGCTACTTCACGTGCACGAGCACACCCAAACGGTTACCAACGGGAAACGCACCCTCTTTACACGCCGCCACAAGGTGCGCTACGCTACATCTACAGCTAGATACATCGCCGGGTGTCTCAAGTAGCCATCTGTAGCTCATTTACACACCGCTACAACCAGCTACTATGGGCGTACCTGGTGCAGCAGGGACAGCACATAGGCGTGCTCCAATTGTGGATTACGAGACGTCCGTACGCTGATAGGAGAAAGCAAAAATAACATGATTGGACAGGCATCGCAGGAGGCAGATTAATACTTGACGCTCGAGCAATTGTGTAGTGTGACTGGTCAGCTCCTTAAATATGCCGCCCTGTGCGGCGACAACCAATCGCAACGCAGGAGCTTCCTCCAATGATCGCTGAAGGGGCGTGGTATCCCGGAGCCTGGGTGACGCCTTAGCTACATTGCAGCTACATCGCCGGGTGACCAGAGTTCCCTTCTGTAGCTTCTTTACACGCCGATACAGCTCGCTACAATCGGCGATGTAGCCATCTGTTTATGGCCAGTGCACGGATACAGATGTATCTGTAGCCGGCTGTGTCGTCCCGTCTTCAGACGCCGCTACTACGGGCGATATTGGCGCGACAAGCTACATTTGTAGCCTGTAGCGGGTTGTATCCATCCTGTTGTGGCGGCGTGTAAAGGTACCATTAGTGTTCTCATTGCTGCCTCCAGTGTCCAGAAAATGAAGTTTAATCAAATATTGTATAGCTTGGTGCACCCTTGGTGTGGTCAGTCCACTGATTGACAGCACTGACTTGACTGGAGTGAGCACTGTCTGAAAAGAAAGCTCAGGCAAACCAGCACAGTCAC
Source organism: Allobates femoralis (assembly GCA_033576535.1). NCBI lineage: Eukaryota > Metazoa > Chordata > Amphibia > Anura > Aromobatidae > Allobates > Allobates femoralis. The sequence continues at coordinate 97,421,923 of JARQOC010000001.1, forward strand.
TAATCAGTAAGGGAAGGGCACACAAAACTATTGGGGAAAACACTGCTCTTGGTCACACCGAGGGTGCACCAATCACCATAACTTAACAATTTGGATAAAATTTCAGTTCCCGCAGAACAGCTACAGTAATTAGATTGCTAAAGATGTCTTTTAGAGGGACAAAATAATCTACTACAAGGCTACCTTCTTAGTTTCTACTGACAGATTCCCTTTAAATATGTACATTATTATAGATGCTTCGCTTGCATAGATTGTGAACAAGTTCTCTCTGTTGCAGTCCACAAAATGGTACAAGCAGGCATGGATTATAAAGTTGCATAATAATAAGCAATAGAATTTTTACTTTATGGATTTTCAGGTTGCTGCTGTGTTCTCTTTATGGATCATTTAAGATACGATTGCTCTAGTGCAGTGGAACAAAGACAGAAATGTGGCCTAAATGTAGACCTTCTGCTTCCAGTAATACAAGACAGGACAGTCTTCTAATTAGCCCCATTTCTGACCCCATGCACATTCCATTCTTTGTAAATTGCCTCTTTGTTCCTGTATATGCATGTCACTGTAGTTGGTGTCATGGGGTCAATCGGTAATGATCCCATCCTCAGCTAAGTGTCCGATCTTCCCTGGAGAACTCACTCCTCGTCTGATTACTTCCATCCACCTGATGATACAGAATAGACATTTTTAGCTAATTTACAGTCTGATCAAAGCATGTAAAAGACAAGTGTAGAAACTTCACTGACTAACATAACTCACCCATACAGGACAATAATACTTTGATATTTTATTGAACAAAATAGGTGTAAAAATTGCTGAAAAGTTCAGCTCAGTTTTATGACACATTTCTGGAAATTCTGGGTGACACTGGGATGGGGTCCAGCTGTCACACACATCCAAGTGTCAGATCTGCCGAAGCCTAGAGTGGATCTAACCAGAAGAGGAAGACTTTGGATTTTTGAATTATAAATAAGAAAGGAATGCAGTAAACACCTTACATGAACCCATAGCCTGAGTACAAAACCCACTAGTCCTGTTGGCAAATTATGATAATAGCCACACTGACAATTGTGCAAGCACAAAAATGGCCATGCTTAGGCTGGTTTCACACTGCATATTTTTCCCTGTCCGTGGGATCCTACATTTTGTAGGACCCCACGGACAGGAACGGATCTGATTTGGCCCCCATGTTATCCTACGGGCCACGGATCACATCGTATTTGGCCTTATTGACATCTGATTTTTGTAGGATCCCATTCGGTCTGATTTTTTTTTTTTTATATATATACACTGCTAAAATGATTAGACAGCTCTGACAGTGGCTCGGCTCCCCGCTGCTCTTTCTGTGTCCAGATGCCGGACACAGAAATAGCATCTGAAGGTGCCAATCCGGTGCTGTTCGTCCCTGTTTGTTTGGATCCTGCAAAAAAACAGGATCCAAACGAACAGGAAAAAAAAACAGTGTGAAGCCAGCCTAAATTGTGCAGATATTGTTTGCAGATCTCTGGTTGCAGTGAAATCATGGACACATTGTTATATTTGTACACAGCCACAAAATGTAACAATGTGTCCATGATATCACTGCAACCAGAGATCTGCAAACAATCTCTGCACAATTTATCTGTGCATGTAAACGGGCCTTAAGGCTGAACGCACACTGTCCATGTGCCTCGCACGAGTGTAATGCGAGGGAGACTCGCATTGCACTCGGACCAGTATCATTAAATGATACTGGTCCCATTAGTGCGAGTTCCTTGCATTACACTTGGATTGAGAGGGAAATGCGTGTGCAATCGCAGCATGCTGCGATTGTCCACTCACACGGGGAAATTGTGTGCAATCAAAGTCTATGGGTGCAAGAAAATCTCGCACCCATACAGCACACGGTGCGATAGTCGTACAAGTGTGCTGTAATAATCACTTCAAACTCAACTCCAGCCAGATCCGGCACCACAGACTCCCATGTTAAGGGGCACCGGGTCGCACCTGATCCGGGCCGATCCGGCGCCCCATAACAAGGGGGTCTATGGCGCCGGATCCGACAAAAAAATAAAAAAAACTGATCTGGGAGCTGGACGCCGGCTGCTGGACCGCGCCAGCTCCTGACTTTCATTAGCACAGCTCCTGGTACTGTACACAATTTCGTACAGTACCTCGGCCAGCTCCTGCCTTCAGGACTCTGCCAAACATGTACTGTATGCAATTTGCATACAGTACCGCTGACACCTCCTGAACTCAGGAGCCGCCAGCATTTAATGTTAATTTCTCTGCCCCGACAATAAGCAGCTTTGAGTTAAAACATATATTAACCCATTCACACCCAGTTTGTGATGTCAGCATGTGTCCAAGGAGTATTGACACTCCCTGGACACATGCTGGCACCACACAAACAGTGGGTTAAACCTGCAGACACCAGCTTATTAGCTGCATCTGCAGCAAAACCCTGCGATTTTTAAAATTTTAACATATGCTGTGTTTTTACTAATCATCTTGCACTGCTGCTGTCACAGCTCTGACAGATACGGAGTTTAAATTCACTGATAGTGGACAGCATCTAACCTAAAGTTTGCTTCAGGACTGTGGACAGCATCACACTCACACGCACCACACACGCACACTCGCATGCATTCAGCCATACCCACACTAACAGCAAACGTGCATAAAACTCGCATCACTGCCATGCATCAAACACGCTCCATATTTGATGCATTACAGTGTGCCTCGGGTCTAAAACTAACACACAAAGGATCATAGGAGGACAGAAAACTGAATGGTAGCAAGCAGTGCCAGGCAGCTACTGCCAAGGCAATGAAGATCATGCACTACCTGAAGAAGCATGGTAAAATTGCCATATTTTTAGGACTACCAAAAAAAAGAACCCACATATTATATTTTGAAAACAGCCCACGGCCGCAGACTAAAATCACTGATGGAGATAATCAACACTGGTGAGATACAACTAGAGTAGGTTTAATAACTTATTCATAAGACCCTGTGTCTTTGAGTTTACTGTGAACAGTGTGAGGATTCAAGTCATATGAGGATATATCCACAATTTTCCATTAAATTTTTAATTCTATGAAAAGTCAAATTGTCATGCGGTTCATGTTGACCAAACTGTGGGCAGTATGAATGTCAGCCTGACTACACAACTGCAGCCAGGTATATTACTCTCTGAACTGCTTTGGTGTTTCAGAGTAAGTATTCTTAGAAAATCCGTCCTGGGTCCAGGTTAGGTTGTGTCCCCCCCTGGCTAGTTCTTCTTAGCGCCATTGCAGGTAATTGATGGGTCTCCCAATCTCGTGTACATAGGCAGAGACCTGTCAATGAACTGCTAAAGCTCTGGGAAGAGTTGGGCAGACGAGTTGGGTAACGCCAGAGTAGACTGGTCTCAGGCCAGGTCTTCACAGTATATTTTGGCTGAAGTGTCAGAGATTGATATACCTGGCTGCACTTGTGTGACAGACAGATTCCTGCTGCCCGCTGTTTGTGCAGCATGAATCGACAGACAGATTCTCTTTAAAGTTCCAATAAAAGGATATAAATAAAGGTCAGTTTCAGGAGCTAGTGCAAAAACGATAGCGCACAAAAGCCATACCTCCTCCATGTAAAATCGCTGTCCGCTCTGAAGAAGTACACATGGGATTTGAAATGCAGTTTGAAGACATGACGACAGGTGACGGGATCAGAGAAGGATGGGATGCTTACGGTGTATCCAAGTAGCGGCAATGAGGCGAGAGGAGCATCTTCCTGAAAACACATCATCCATAATTTATAGTTAGTCTCCTCCACAGCACAAAAAGGTCTTATTTAAATGAGCAAATAATTGGTTCATGAGCTATATGACCGTAGCATACGGACAGCACACTAACTAATGCAAGTCAATGCAGTAGGTTCACGCCAAAACTTTTACAAACAGACTGATTGCGTGTAAAATTTGCTGCATACATTGCTTCAATAAGCTTTACAGATCACACTTGCCTATTGTAAGCAAAGTGGTCAAATAGGCGTTATCAGTATGTCATGCTTTTTTTTTTTTTTTACAGATCCATTATAATTATTAACAAACTGTATTTGGCCTTTTATCATGTATTAAATTGTTCTCGTAAGGCCCTTTTCAAATCAGCAGTTTTGCTGATTCGTGGCAGATCCAGGAGATTTACTGCATCTGCCGCGTAATGGCCAACTTGCAGCAAGCCCCCATTCATTCTTCATTCTCTATGAGATTTGCAGCAGGTGCAGTTTCTGCTACGATCTGGCAAATCCGGCAGTTGCGGCAAATCAAAAAAATGTGGATAGCTGTGGTTTTTTCACTTGCTGCAAGTGCCGGATTTGCCAGATCGCGGCAAAAACGCACCTGCCGCAAGTCCCATAGAAAATGAATGGGGGCATGCTGCAAGTTGGCCGTTACGCGGCAGATGAGGCAAATCTCCTGGATCTGCCGCGAATCAGCAAAAAACGCTGATGTGAAAGGGGCTTTACAAGGGTATGCCAGACTGATGAACAAAATAGACATATGGATGGCATACAAATGAAAAAAACGTTTTTTTTGGAAGAAAACGAGGCAATTGTGCATATATCATCTGAGCCTGGAATAATGCTGAAAGGTGATGATTAAACATAAGATGCACATGAACAGTCTGCTCACATTACTTATATATTACTGAGATTTACATGAACGGACGTGTGATTACATGAAAATGCCTCCACTAAGTTCTGTCATGTTTTTAAGGAACCACATAATGGCTAGGCCCATGTTCAGTCATCAAAATCATATCCCTTCATGGAGAACATAATATGATAAGGCTTCCTTCACACAATTACTATGTCACTTCATTTCTTTACCTGATGCGTTTTGTAGAAGTAAAGGCAAAAATTGGTGAAGATCACCCAGAGCCGCTGCCAACCATTGCTGTTCTTAAACTTGCGAAGCAAGTAACCAGAGAGCTGATTCTAGACAGGAGGAAACACATTAATTCTTAATGACAGGCAAGTGGGAAATACCAAGGTGAAGATGCATTTACAACTCCTTACATAGTGTCTGAGAAATGGTCGGTCAACTGTAAAGATTTGATATTTGATACCATTGGCCTATATACATTACTGCAGATTAGCAGCAGATCCCTGTAAGGGTACCGTTACACGTAGAGACATCCTGAGAGATATCGCTGATAGGTCACGGGTTTTGCATTGCTCAAATGACATAGTTAGACCGTCGTTGCGTGTAAAATCGAGATATGGGTGCGATAAATCTTTGGATCACTGATTGCAGATTTGAGAACATGTTGCTAAATCAAGCGATCAGCGATCAGCCAACCTGCGGCATATTTGTGTGTGATGCCGCGATAACGATGTGGAAAAAGATTTCGCTCATTGACCACAATGAACAAGGACCGATCGCTGGGTTGTGCGAACGATCTTTGCTTGCAACGTCACAGGGCACATGTGATAACTCCCCAGCGATGTCCAACAGATGTCTTCAGCGAGCGCGCGCTCCCGAGATCTCCCAGCGATATCTCTGCGTGTAACGGTACCCTAAAACGCATCTCCAGTCTTTGGTCACACTAAGAAAGTAATGAATCTATATGTCATGTGTCCTGACTGTATAAGATTCAGCCACAGTCCACAGCTCCCCAAGCCCAAAACCGCCAAAAACGTTTTCAGATCTTATTATATATCTGTATGCGGATATTTTGCTGCCATACTTGATTCCACAGTACTATATTAAAAATAGTTACCCCAATCAGAAAGAAAGTGTAATGTTACCTTCAATGATCTGTATGTTATGAAAATACATGTATATATTTACAGGTCCTAAAAGGTTTTGAACCATCGGGTTTATCACAAGGAATGCAAATGGATAAAAAAAATGTATCATTGTACAAAAAAATACAATCCATTGTTTGCAGATGCAAAAACTGACCTGGTCGTGTGAATAAGGTCTTATACTGAGCGTTATAGGTTACCTCCATCATTGTGATGTGATCAGTCAGCGACACACTTTGGTTTCGATACCAGCAAACATGGCTGAGTGTGTTTGGATGGTGGGTCTGTCCTGGCACCTGGAGAACTGGTTCTGTGGAGAGATTAATGAAATAAAGTCCTGGTTTCTGAAGAAAATAAGGGTCCCGTCACACTTGGTGACGCACCGGCGATCCCGACAACAATACGACCTGGTAGGGATCGCTGGTGCGTCGCTACATGGTCGCTGGTGAAATATCAGTCAGATCTCACCAGCGATGCAGCAACAATCCAGAATGATACGGCGGTCGTTGGGACCCCATTTCTCAGACCTGTAGTATTGAGGTTGTTGTCCCTGTCAAACACACCGATGCATGCTGCCCAGCGGGACCCCAACAATCAAAAAATGGTCCAGGCGACTCTGACACAACCAGGGATCTCACAGAGGGGGCCTGGTCGCTGCTAAGTGTCAAACATAGCGAGATCACTGTTGTGCCACCAAACTTGTGACTTAGCAGCGATCTCACTAGTGATCTCGCTTAGTGTGACGGGGACTTAAGTCATCATCTATCTACACAGGATTGGTGATAAGATATTGATCAGTAGGGTCTGACCGCTGGGATCCACACAGATGGGATGAATGGGGGATTTTTAGTTTTAAAAATGTTTTATAAATATTTTTAACAACATAAGATATGATGTAACATGATTTTCCCGCACAGGATGACAAGCATTAAAGCTTTATATTTTGACAACCAAACAAGTACAAAAGAAAACAAAAAGAATAGAACCAGGTTTAAATAAGAAGCACAATTTAGGGACAACATTTAACATCTTATCATTCACACACACTTAGAAAGTGGCTGGGGAGGGGTCGGGATGGGAGTCTATCCAGTGCATCCAAAGAACATAAAGTAATTCTAAGGTGACTGTACTAGTGGCTTTAGTGTGTTCATAAATCATTAAATTATCTAATTTTCTTTTGTCTAAAGATAAAAAAAAGAGTTGATGTTTTCCATCACGCAGCTATATGAATTTGTGAAGCCATAGTAATAAAACTGAGTAACTTAAAGGGGTTTTCCCACAAACAAAGTTAATTTTAAAGATTATTTTAATCAATAGATAATAATAATTTCCACAATTCGAAGTGTTTAAAAAAATGTTCCTGTGTGGAGATAATTTTATAAATGTGCCCCTGCTATATAAAGTTAAATTTTTGTTTCTACACTCACCAATAGATCAGCTGCACACCACGCTATATCCTTAAAGGAAATGCCAGAATGGCTGTGTGAATTTATTGCATATATATTATAGCTTTATAAATATTTCCTTGATTCCTTGATTCTTATTATATGATGCAATAAATTCACACAGCCATTCTGGCATTTCCTTTAAGGATATAGCGTGGTGTGCAGCTGATCTATTGGTAAGTGTTTATATGTAAATTTTGAAGCTTGCACCCACCATAAGAGGTGTGCACCCATACTGATTTATATAATTTTTGTTTCTGACCATGCACATAACACAGTCTTATCATGCCACCGAGCAGGGAAGGAAGTAAAAGAGTATGCAGACATTACAGCACAGGAAAGAGTATACAGACATTACAGCACAGGATCACAGATGATTCTTTTTTGTGAGGTAAAACATTTTCCAGCTTGTTTGAGGTAAACATTTTTACAAAGAAAGAATTATTTGTCATCCTGTGCTATAATGTCTGTTTATTTTATTTCTTCCTCCCCAGCACAGGAGAATGTGGTAGGATCAGACTGTGTTCTGTGCCCGGTCAGAAACTAAAATGAAACTGTACATAGCAGGGACACATATATAAGATTATCTCAGCACAGGAGATGTGGTATGATTAGACACATCCATTACACAACACATAGCAGGGACGCATATATAAGATTATCTCAGCACAGATGTGGTATAATCAGACAATGTTTCTGTACGATCAGACACATCCATTACATAGTACATAGCAGGGACACATATAGAAGATTATCTCAGCACAGGAGATGTGGTATGATCAGACCATGTCCCTGTATGGTCAGACACATCCATTACACAGTACATAGCAGGGACACATATATAAGATTATCTCAGCACAGGAGATAATAATAATACATTTTTATTTATATATCACCAACATATTCCACAGCGCTTTACAATGCAGTGGTTAGAGTACAGAAAATATAATACAGTAGGTAATTACAATGAGGAACAACTACAGTACAATAATTGGATACAAAACAATAGGCATAGAATCAATGTAACAAAGAAAATACAATAAACAAAGCAAGACATGAAGGTGACCCTGCTCAAAAGAGCATACAATCTACAACGGGATAGGGGTTGCCCAAGGTACAGGGGCTTATTGCACTAATGGTCCATGCATCTTGAGGAAATGGGGCATAGAACTAAGCTTACATGGATGGTCATCAGACAGTCTGTGTAGAGCTTTTTGGTTTGGTGGAGTTTGTAGAAGAGTAATGTCAGGAGAGATAGCCCATTCACTATCTACAGTACAAAGGACTTCTATTAGGGAGTATGATAGGCCGCCTTAAAAAGATGTGTTTTTAGGGATTGTCTGAAGCCATGCAAGTTGTGAATAGTCCTGATTTCTTGGGGTAGAGCATTCCAGAGGATTGGTGAAGCTCTGGAGAAGTCTTGGAGCCGGGAGTGGGAGGATCGGATTAGTGCAGATGTTAGTCGAAGGTCATTTGAAGAACGTAGAGAACGGGTGGGGTGATAGACAGACATGAGGGAGGAGATGTAGGGGGGTGCTGCACTGTGAAGAGCTTTGTGGGTGAGGACAAGCTATTTGTAGTGTACAGGCAGCCAGTGCAATGACTGGCACAGAGCAGAGGCATCTGAGTAACGATTGGCCAGATGGGTGATCCTGGCTGCTGCATTAAGGATGGACTGGAGCAGGCTCGGTCTGGGCCGCCGGGTTACCGGTTAAAAGTGATGGTGGGCCCCCAGGCATTGTGGCCCCGCCCCCCTAGCCCCGCCCCCCAACAGGCCCGAACGGATCCCCCTGGAGAACATCTGGCTGCTAGGGCCGGCATCAGCACCTGGCGTATTCGGGCAGTGCCGGGGCCCAAGCGTGACTGAGGGGCCCACCACCGCCGCCCACCCTCATCGCGCCGGTATTATTGTTTATTCTTTCCGGTGCGGTGCTTACTCAGAAGCCAGCCGCCAGCCCTCGCTCCGCCCCCGCATCCAGCCGTCACTTCCCCTGTCTATGTGTTCCACACTGTGGAACACATAGAAGAGGCGCCCCCGGCTCCGCCCCTTCACTTCCTCTTCTTTTGCGGTCAACAGTGTGGAACGCATAGAAGAGGAGTGAGACGCCACCCAGGCAGAAGTGAGTATGGCTGGGGTCCGGGGTGGGCCAGTCACCAGCACTCTGGTAGAGCAGAATCTCCTGCAAGCCCCAGCAGACTCGCTCACATCAGGGGCCACACACAGCAGTGCTGACATGAGCACTGCAGGCTGGAGCACTGCAGGCAAACAGGTCACCAGCCCCCTGCAGGGCTGAGTATCCCCGGCACTACAAGCCCCAGCAGACTCGCTCACAGGGGCCACACACAGCAGTGCTGACATGAGCACTGGAGGCTGGAGCACTGCAGGCAAACAGGTCACCAGCCCCCTGCAGGGCTGAGTATCCCAGGCACTACAAGCCCCAGCAGACTCGCTCACATCAGGGGCCACACACACAGCAGTGCTGACATGAGCACTGGGGGAAACAGGTTACCAGCCCCCTGCAGGGGATGAGTATCCCCAGCACTACAAGCCCCAGCATGCAGTGGGCAGTAGTAGAAGCAGAGGAGCTAGTGGTGCAGTGTGGGACCCCTATGTCAGAGCTGCTGGGAGTTGTAGTCCACCACGTTCTCAGTCCTCCTATGCTCCTTTATCTAATATCATCATCCCCCAGGAAGTTGTGTAATGGAGAAGTTGTGAGCCCTGCACCCCCCCATAGTGTCTGTGCCACCTGTATGATCAGAGCCATCACTGCAGCTGTATCTGAGCACTGTATGGCGCTGCCTTTGTTTTTGCCTCCATATAATCTGGATTATATGGTGTTCATTATAAACAGCATTTTGTAGATGCTGTGTTAGTGCAGGCTTGGGTTTAGGATATGCTCCTGTTATCCATTACCTTGGTATTTAGGATTTTACGTTCCTGCTATGTAGTGCTGGTGTTTGGCACTGTATGGGGCTATTATGTAAGCATTGGGGGTGTTAGTGCTGTTTATTAGGATATTGTATTGTAATGTTGTTCCGTAATGCAATGTTTACTGTATGGTGCTATTACATAGGCTGTATGTGGTATATTGTACCAGCTGTGTGCTGTACTGCAATAAGCCACCATTTGTCTGAACCTTTTATCATATAGCATTCTATAAGCTGTGTATGTCAGTATTGTAAGATGTATGTGTTAGTATTCTACCATCCCTGCATGGTACTGTAGTTGCCCTCAAGCTTAAAGGCACAGTCATTTGCTCACGGTATGGCAGCATTATAATACAGTATGCAGACAGTATAGCAGTACATGTTGTATATGGCAGAATTTGTTAGTATACAGCATTTCTCCATACAGAGCTCCGCAGTCTGATTTTTCTCCTATCTGTCTTCACACACTATTCTGTTTACGTTTCCCATCGGTTGCATGTAATGAGGCGCTCATCCATTCATTGCCGGCCATAAGAGAGGAAACTTTCTCAGGCCCCCTGTCACTTCTCACCTTGCAGGGGCCCATGAGCACTGCCCCCTTTCCACCCCCCCACACCCAGTGTGACTGGGGAAGAGAGTGTGTGAACGGGGCGGAGAGAGTGTGTGAACGGGGCGGAGAGAGTGTGTGAACGGGGCGGAGAGAGTGTGTGAACGGGGCGGAGAGAGTGTGTGAACGGGGCGGAGAGAGTGTGTGAACGGGGCGGAGAGAGTGTGTGAACGGGGCGGAGAGAGTGTGTGAACGGGGCGGAGAGAATGTGTGAACGGGGCGGAGAGAGTGTGTGAACGGGGGCAGGAGGAGTGTGTGAACGGGGCGGAGAGAGTGAGTGTGTGAACGGGGCGGAGAGAGTGAGTGTGTGAACGGGGCGGAGAGAGTGAGTGTGTGAACGGGGCGGAGAGAGAGAGTGTGTGAACGGGGCGGAGAGAGAGAGTGTGTGAACGGGGCGGAGAGAGAGAGTGTGTGAACGGGGCGGAGAGAGAGAGTGTGTGAACGGGGCGGAGAGAGAGAGTGTGTGAACGGGGCGGAGAGAGAGAGTGTGTGAACGGGGCGGAGAGAGAGAGTGTGTGAACGGGGCGGAGAGAGAGAGTGTGTGAACGGGGCGGAGAGAGTGGTGAGGGGCGAGAGAGAGTGTGTGAACGGGGCGGAGAGAGAGAGTGTGTGAACGGGGCGGAGAGAGAGAGTGTGTGAACGGGGCGGAGAGAGAGAGTGTGTGAACGGGGCGGAGAGAGAGAGTGTGTGAACGGGGCGGAGAGAGAGAGTGTGTGAACGGGGCGGAGAGAGAGAGTGTGTGAACGGGGCGGAGAGAGAGAGTGTGTTGAACGGGGCGGAGAGAGTGTAGTGAGTGAACGGGGCGGAGAGAGTGAGTGAGTGAACGGGGCGGAGAGAGTGAGTGAGTGAACGGGGCGGAGAGAGATGATTGAGTGAACGGGGCGGAGTGAGAGAGTGAGTGAACGGGGCCGAGTGAGAGAGTGAGTGAACGGGGCCAAAGTGAGGAGAGGGGAGTGAACGGGGCCGAGTGAGAGAGTGAGTGAACGGGGCCGAGTGAGAGAGTGTGTCAATAGCGAGGAGAGAGAGAGAGTGTGAACGGGGCGGAGAGAGAGAGAGTGTGAACGGGGCGGAGAGAGAGAGAGTGTGAACGGGGCGGAGAGAGAGAGAGTGTGAACGGGGCGGAGAGAGAGAGAGTGTGAACGGGGCGGAGAGAGAGAGAGTGTGAACGGGGCGGAGAGAGAGAGAGTGTGAACGGGGCGGAGAGAGAGAGAGTGTGAACGGGGCGGAGAGAGAGAGAGTGTGAACGGGGCGGAGAGAGAGAGAGTGTGAACGGGGCGGAGAGAGAGAGAGTGTGAACGGGGGGAGAGAGAGAGAGTGTGAACGGGGCGGAGAGAGAGAGAGTGTGTCAATAGCGAGGAGAGAGAGAGAGTGTGAACGGGGCGGAGAGAGAGAGAGTGTGAACGGGGCGGAGAGAGAGAGAGTGTGAACGGGGCGGAGAGAGAGAGAGTGTGAACGGGGCGGAGAGACAGCAAATGGGGGGAAAGAGAGCATAAGAGGGATTATATCTGTGGGGGAGATTTTATATATATTACAGTCTGCAACTTTTACAATATGATATATTTACACATTGAGCAGTATATGTTAAAGGGGGCCCACTAAGACTCTTTCGCCCAGGGCCCACAAAAACCTGGAGCTGGCCTAAGACCTACCTTCCGGCGGCCAGGCACATTGCCAGAGACCGCAGTGCACGGCCGGCAGCTGCATTGTTTGGCTGCCAGCCCTGACAGTGTGTATGCTGTGAGGAGCAGAGAGAGCACTGTCTGCAGCCGGGACTTCCTCACACAGCAGGCAGTGCCAGAGCGAGGATGAGGTGTGTGGGCGGGGACAGCACGTGAAGTCCTGCATCCCACATGAAGAGGAGCAGACAGAGCTGCAGCAACAGTGTGGAAGTAGATGAGGTATGTGTGCCCCCCAGCAACAGCTGCAGCAATCAGTGTGCCTCCCCCAGCAGCAGCCATATGTCTCCCCCTTGGCACCAGCAATATGTGCCCCCCACCCCCCCTTAGCAGCAACATCACTGTGCTCCTTCCGCTGCAGCAATAAACAATATGTGTGCCCCCAAGAAGAAGCTGCAGCAATCAGTATGCCTCCCCAGCCGCAGCCATATGTCTCTCCCTTAGCACCAGCAATATGTGCCCCCCCATAGCAGCAACATTCAGTGTGCTGCCCCCCCAGCAGCAACAATATGTGTGTGTACCCGTGGAACATGGAGGGGGTCCGTCCCGTGCAGCATGGAGGGGGTCCCGTGCAGCACGGAGGGTGTCATGTGGTGGTATATACAATACAGTGATGGTATTACTATGTGGAGGGCACAGTGGTGGTATTACTATGTGGAGGGCACAGTGGTGGTATTACTATGTGGAGGGCACAGTGGTGGTATTACTATGTGGAGGGCACAGTGGTGGTATTACTATGTGGAGGGCACAGTGGTGGTATTACTATGTGGAGGGCACAGTGGTGACATTATTATGTGGGGCAGTAAGAGGAGCGCTGTTTTTGTACCACGCAGCATGTGCAGTAATAGGGACAGCAGCAACGGCTCAGTATTGGGGGATCAGTAGGATGAGGAGTTTGTTCAGTTTGGGAATAGATCGGGCTGGAAATGTGAGATGTCAGATGTGTCTTTGTTGTAATCTATGTAGATGGCCGGAGAAGTTGTCATGTCCGTCTGGGGACCTAGAATGGGGGAACATGGGGGCCAAAGACGTTATTACTATATGGGGGCCAGAATGAGGAACATACATTATTGGTTTACGGTGGGAAGTGGGGACATATTTACTGTAGGGGCCAATCAGGCGACATTATTACTGCTGTATAATTTACTTTTCCATTAGGGGAACCAAAGGGAGGCCTTGTTACTGTGCGAGGCGGCACGATGTCGCTTTTTTGGTCGTTTGATGTAGTGTAGAAATCTTGGGAAAAGTGTGGAATGTGCTATGGAAGTGATCAGTTTTATACAGTAGATAACTGTGTTATTTTCTGCAGAGATGAGTCCTGGCTAGAAGACGTGATATTTGTCTGCGACAGGGGAAGAAGAAACCTGAAGATGAATGACTTCATCAAGATACATCTCTGGTGAGTAGGTGTATTACCTATCCACGCACACTATACACTATATACAGAGCTCCTGTGTATAATGTCACTGGTGATCTCTGCATCACCTGTACACTGACACTATATACAGAGCTCCTGTGCACAATGTCAAAGGTGATCTCTGCATCACATGTACACTGACACTATATACAGAGTTCCTGTGTATAATGTCACTGGTGTTCCCTGCATCACCTGTACACTGACACTATATACAGAGCTCCTGTGCACAATGTCAAAGGTGATCTCTGCATCACCTGTACACTGACACTATATACAGAGTTCCTGTGTATAATGTCACTGGTGTTCCCTGCATCACCTGTACACTGACACTATATACTGAGCTCCTGTGTATAATGTCACGGGGGATCACAGTCTTACCTGTACACTGACACTATATACTGAGCTCCTGTGTATAATGTCACTGGGGATCTCTGCATCACCTGTACACTGACACTATATACTGAGCTCCTGTGTATAATGTCACTGGTGTTCTCTGCATCACCTGTACACTGACACTATATATAGAGCTCCTGTGTATAATGTCAGTGGTGTTCTCTGCATCACCTGTACACTGACACTATATACAGAGTTTCTGTGTATAATGTCACTGATAATCACTGTATTTACACTTACCAAATATAGAGAGCTTTTTTTAATCTTCATTATTGTAGTAGTATTGGTCACTATTCACACTGAAGAAGAAACAGCTGGGCACCACAGAGTACTGACATGTAGTAGTGGGTCTGGCACCAAACTTGTGGTTTATCAGGTAAGAGGAGAGGTGAAGGAGCAGACGACTGCAAACCATTTGGTGCTTCTATGGGTTGACCGGATTTTATTGGTCGCTATGTAGTGGCATTATGTGCTCTGGTCATGGTGTTGTGTATTTGTCCCTTGAATGTGGAATTATTCAATTACAATATGTCTGTTATATGTGGTCTTATCATGGTGTGGCAGTATTTATACCTCGCACGTGGTAGTATTTGATCACAGCTTAGTAGTAATATGTGCTCTGATCACAGTGTGGTGGTATGTCTCCTTTATATGTGGTATTACTGGTCTTGGTATAGTGGATTGTGGTTGATTATTAGTTTTTTTCTGATATCAATAAGGGGAAAATTCTTTATTTCTAGTAGATATTAAAAACTTGGTTGCTTAACCCCTTCCTGTCCTGTGACACAGCAGCAGCAAAATGCACTTACAGAGGTTCTCCAGAGAAAGCAAGTAATGATCTCGTCTAAGGCCACGTTCACACAGTGAGTATTTGGTGAGATTTTCACTTCAGTATTTATAAGACAGAAGCAGGAGATGGTGAGAAATGCAGAACATATGACCTCTGATTGCTCCACTCCTGGTTTTGTCTTACAAATACCGAGGTAAAAGACTCACCAAATACTCAGTGTGTGCACATGGCCTAAGGATGTGATAAGGTATTAGTTGGTGGGGGTGCGACTGCTGAATGTGCAGCTTTTATCCCCATTATGTGTCCAAAAAATAGAAAAATATCCAGCATAGAGTCTTGGGATCTAGATCCTTAAAAATGCATTATATTAGAAAAGTATTATAAAGCACATTTAAATTAATGTCCTTGAAGACAGTCCTTAGTCATAGGTTTGTTTTGTCCCCATTAGACTGGAGGTGATGTACAGCTCGCCCATGATCCCTTCACTCCCTCAGTGGCTGTGAGCGCTGGGTTTGCCTTTTTCTGGGAGCTCCAATGATAATGAATGGAGCCGCGGTCACATCATTGCCGGCCGCTGCAGTTAATAAAAGGGTAAAAGTGCCACATTCTTCCGACGATGTGGTTTTGATTGGTCGGATTCCACCAATAACTAAGTGATCACCTGGCGAACCTGACGATTGTTGGTAACTTGTTTTCACCAAAGTATCCCTTTAATGTACACTACAGTAATGGTACATCGCAGTAATGGTGAGCGCAGAGTGATGTACAGGAGTAACCGCTATAATGGGTATAACGGCTAACAGGTATTTGCATATAGCGGGTGAGTGGGCCCCTGGAGTCAATTTCCCTGGTGGGCCCCAGACATCCCAGTCCGACCCTGGACTGGAGAGGAGAAAGTCTAGTGAGGGGGAGGCCATTTAATAAAGAATTGCAGTAGTCAAGGCGGGAATGGATTAGGGCCACGGTGAGGGTTTTTGTTGTTTCCATGGTGAGAAAGGGGCGGAATCTAGAGATATTCTTCAGGTGTAAGTGACAGGAGCGGATGAGAGATTGTGTGTGGGAGGAGAAGGAGAGATCGGTGGGAGGAGAAGGAGAGCCTAGGCATTATCGTGGTGCCGCAAACTGAGAGAGAGATGTCAGATTTAGGGAGGTTAGTGGAGGGTAGGAGCAGAAGAAGTTCAGTTTTGGAAAGGTTTAGTTTCAAATAGAGAGTGGACATGATATTGGAAACTGCAGCTAGACAGTCATTGGTGTTCTTTAATTCCGCAGGGGTAAGGTCAGGGACTGAAGTGTATCAATTGTGTGTCATCAGCATAAAGATGGTACTGAAAGCCAAATCTGCTGATGGTGTGTCCAATCGGGGCTGTGTAGAGAGTGATGAGAAGAGGACCAAGGACTGAGCCCTGAGGGACCCCAATAGTGAGAGGAATAGGGGAAGAAGTGGAGCCAGCGAATGGTACACTGAAAGAGCGGTCAGCAAGATAGGAGGAGAGCCAGGAGAGAGCAGTGTCTTTTATGCCAATGGAGTGCAGCATAGAGAGTAGGAGCTGATGGTCAACAGTGTCAAAAGCTGCAGAGAGGTCAAGGAGAATAAGCAGAGAGTGGTCACCATTACATTTTGCAGTCAGAAGGTTATTGGTCACTTTGATGAGGGCGGTTTCTGTAGAGTGAAGGGGGCGGAAACCAGACTGTAATGGATCTAGAAGAGAGTGAGCAGAGAGGTAACGGGTGAAGCGGGAGTAGACCAGGCGCTGAAGGAGTTTAGAGATGGAGGGGAGATTGGAGACTTCTCTGTAGTTATTTGTGCAGGTTTTCTTTAATAATGGAGTAATGAACGAGTGTTTGAAGGAGGAGGGGAAGATGCCAGAAGAGAGGGAGATATTGAAGATTCTGGTTAGATGAGTGGTGACAACTGGAGAGAGGGACTGGAGCAGGTCTGAGGGAATCGGGTCAGTAGTGCATGTGGTGGGACGAGAGGAAGAGAGGAGCCTGGAGACTTCTTCTTCTGTGACTGGGTCAAATGTGGAGAGTGAACCGGAGGAGATGTGGGGAAGAATGTAGGTGGCAGCGCTTGGAGGCTGGGAGCTGATTTCCTGGCGGATGTTGTCTATTTTCTCCATAAAGTAAGAAGCCAGGTCATCAGCACAGAGGTCAGTGATGGGGGCCTGCACTTTAGGACTGAGGAAAGAGTGAAAGGTGTCAAAGAGTTTTTTGGATTGTTGGATAGTGAGGAGACCAGGGTGGTGAAGTAGGCCTGTTTGGTAAGGTGAAGGGCAGAGTTGTAAGTTTTGAGCATGAATTTATAATGGATAAAGTCTCCTGGTGAGCGAGTTTTCCTCCATAGACGTTCAGCACTCCTAGAGCATCGCTTGAGGAATCAAGTTTGTGATGTGAGCCAAGGCTGTTTTGTTCTATGTTTGGAGGTTTTGAGGGTGAGGGGCGCTACTTGGTCCAGGGAGCTTCTGAGTGTGTCATTGTAGTGATTTATTGCCTGATCTGGACAGGAGATTGAAAAGATTAGGGACAGAGATGAGACGAGGGAGTCTGTGAGTGCATGAGGGTTAATGGCCTGTAGATTTCTGGATGTGTGATAGGTAGGATTGGGCTGTGGTAGTCGAGGGTTAGTGAGTGAGAAGGAGAGAATGATGTGGTCGGAGAGAAGAGGTGAGTTTTCTAAGTAGGAGGTTGAGCAGAGCCGGGTAAAGACGAGGTCAAGGGTGTTACCGTCTTTGTGCGTCTCAGAGGTTGAGAGCTGTGAGAGGCCAAGAGATGTGGTTAGAGATAGGAGCTGGGATGCAGATGGGGAGATGGGGCTGTTTATGGGAATGTTAAAGTCTCCCAGAATAAGGGTTGGTAATTCTGAGAACATGAAATGCGGGAGCCACGCAGAGAAATGGTCGAAGAACTGGGTGGGTGACCCTGGGGGGCGGTATACCACTGCTACTTTGAGGGGAAGGGGATGGAATAGCCTAATGGTGTGGACCTCAAAAGAAGGGAATGAGAGTGATGGGGTTGGAGGAATGACCTGGAAAGAACATTTTGGGGACAGGAGGAGGTCAACTCCACCACCATGTCTGTTCCCAGATCTAGGGGATTGAGAGAAATGTAGGCCGCCATGATTAATAGCAGCAGGGGAGGCTGTGTCCGAATCCTGGATCCAGGTTTCTGTGAGGGCCAGCAGGTTAAGAGGGTTGGTAAGGAAGTAATTGTGAATGAAGGGAAGTTTGTTGCATACAGATTGTGGATTCCAGTGCAGTTTAAAGAGGGAGATGAAGGAGTGCAAGTGATGGTAATAAGGTTAGTGGGGTTTGTGGTATGATCAGACCATGTCCCTGTACCATCAGACACATCCATTACACAGTACATAGCAGGGCCACATATATAAGATTATCTTGTCACAGGAACATTTTTTTTTCAAACATATCCAATTGTGGAAATTCTTACTCCAAGATTTATTCATTAAAATTAAATTTTAAATTAACTTTGTTTGTTAGAAAACCCCTTTAAAGGCTTTATTAGTCAGACTGGATGATCTGTCTCCCAACAATAGTACTGTTGGACCAAGCCGGACAGACTTCCCCATAATATTCCTGATAAGGAATTTAACCTGCCAATATGTTATCACCAAAGAACAAAACCACCAAGTACGTTTCATGTCTCCTGGGGCGTTGCACCCCTTGAATCATCTATTTGTGGCATTAGGTTTAATTGTATGGAGCTTTACTGCTACAAACAGAATTAAGCACTATGTAGGACTTTTAACGATGTCTCAGTAAGTGAGGTCTGATTATTACCTGTTGCCATAACATCACATCATCTATTCTATTTGTCAATGGACATAGTGAATCTAAGATTATTTTCGCATTGCTCTATCTACCATAATTTCTCCCTAGCCGGGGAAAGATTCAGTGTGGATTATGGTAGTGAGATATCCTCTTGTCCGAAAGAGTCATGTAGGCATGTTTGAACGGGGGAATTTTTGTCCTGGATACAATGTCGAGGTAGCATGAATATGTTAGACCTCTGCTCAGTTCATTCCCTATAGGGTTACCAGGCGCTGCGCTTGATTTTTTCCACAAGTTCCATAGCGAATAAATGGTGAGGCGATCAGGCATGTGCACTGCTGCTCCACTACAACGGGGATATAAGCTCCTCATTTAGCTGAGCAATGCGGGTCCCAGTGGTTACACCACGACTGATCAATAAGTTATCACCTAACCTGTGGACCTTTGGTGTTAAAAAAATAAGAATCACCATCCTGGATGGAGCAGAGCCGAGTTTACCCCATGGAGCAGTGCAGTATCCAGTTCATAGTGGCTCTATATAGGACTATAGCGTTTATGCACATATAGTGAGAGTATAGTTCCTTTACTGCAGTTTGGAGGCAATTCTTAGAAATCCGGCACAAATCTGTGATGTTCCATAACTTAATAATGCATTCGGAAAGAGACGTAAAAGTGACTCGGGCCAACAACGTCTGTATAGCGGCACAATAATGGAGTTATGATAGCGGTTTATTAAAGACTCACGCTGAAGAGATAGTGCAGAAAGTTCACTGTATCTCGGAGCCCGACTGATCGCTGCATTCAGGTCATCCAACCAGCGCCTCATGTCCACCTGAGTGCTTAAAGGGACAGTCAGTCCCCCGAATGAGAAAAGAGGGACAAAGAGACCGTCAGCATGGAGGAGAAGATGGCATATACATGTAACACACAGGAACTGTTATACAAGAATGCAGTGCTGCAGGTGACCATGTGTAATGGGGTCCCTAGATGTGATTGAACGTTATGCATTTTCTAATTTATTCAATAGTATATGTACATTGATTGTAAATCATAGGAAAAATGTGAAAAGGAACCCATCATGTTGAAAATATCAGCTTGTTATACAGCAGGATGCGTTGATCAGAATGATATATATTTTTGTGGGAAAAGATTCAGTATAACTTGCATTTAATTCATTGTAATCCCTGATGTTTGTATGTACATGAGTCCAGTGGGTGGTGCTACTCAGTGATTGACAGTCTGATCTGTATGACTACACGCAGAAAAAGCTGTCAATCAGTAGTAGCTCCGCCCACTGGACTCATATACATACAAACATCAGGGATTACAATTAATTAAATGTAAGTTATACTGAATCTTTTCCAACAAATCTATATATTGTTGTGCTCAGCTTCTTTATCTCGTACCACGCTGTCCACAGATCAGACGGAATATACAACATGACAGGTTTTATTTAAGCTTTAACTAAACTAGCCAAATAACCACATTTCCTAAAATCTATAGTCCCAATAATGGATCTGAGCTTCCTTTCAAAGATGCCTAAAGTCTCACCTGGCAGCCACTCCTATAGTTGTCTGTGCGGAGTAGATAGTAAAGCAGTGTGGGACAGCGCTGTGACTGTCCTCAGCCTGTGGACAGTGACCATATAGACAGACAAAGATGAAGGATGAACGGCGACATGCTGGCGAAAGTCAATATAAATACACGGCATATGGAAGGCGACAAGCCTCACCAGACGTGATGACAATACAAGCACAAGACACTTTTACAGTCAGATGGAAGGCCACCTAACACAAGGCCATAAAGAGCGATTAGTGCCTGAGGGACACGTACTCACCGGAGGATCCAGAATCATCAGCTGGAATGTTAGTGACAGGTGTAGAGAAGAAGGGAGACATTTAAACACATGCAATACCAAAGTCACCAATGTGAGAGATAGCGCATGCCGAAGAACTCATCACAAGAGCCAAATAAGGCAGAGTGGTGCGCCTACACAGCGGGCACTGGCACACATGTTAATCGTAGCTGGCACACACTAGTATCCAGAATGACAACCTGATTTTATTATTTTTTTAGACAGCTTATTAAAAAATCACTAACAGCTAACATTTTTTACAGGCGCACTGGAAAACTATAACAAATCATTAGGTTAAGGGTGAGCAATTAATTTTCCTGAGGGGCCACATGAGAGACCATGACTGAGGAGGGCTGAACCAATAGGATAAAATTAATTCTGCTCAATATGAATATTAACATATTAATTATAATTATAATTTCATAGTAATATTAATTGCATCACTTATTATTAGAATTAAGTATGCTGATATCCCCTTATATATCACAAGTCCCCCAATTACAGTGGTTATGGAAAGTATTCAGCCCCTTTAAATATTTCTCATTGTTTCATTGCAGCCATTTGGTAAATTCAAAAAAGTTCATTTAGAATTTTTTGGAAGTTTATTATTATTATTATTATTATTATTATTAAGTATTTATATAGCACCATTAGGTTACATGGCGCTTTACAAGTGAGGGGGTAGACAAAGACAAGAAACAAGACGACAAATCAGTCATACGGGTACAATAGGGCAGAGGAACCTGTCCGCGAGGGCTCACAGTCTAGAGGGGGTGGGGGGGAGACAGTATGAAGGGAGAGGGGGGGGTGAGGTGGTGCAATGGATGGGTCTCTATGCAGGCCATAGGGTTGTAAGTAGAGGTGGGTCTTCAGGTTTTTCTTGAAGGTTCCCAGGGTAGGGGAGTGTCTGATGTGGTGGGGGAGGGAGTTCCAGAGTAGGGCAGAAGCACGAGAGAAGTCTTGTATGCGGTTGTGGGAGGTGAAAATACGGGGGGTTGACCTTGTTCACCCATATCAGTTTTTTTGGCTTTCCCAGTGTTTTGTTGCTGTTAAAAAAACGCACGTGCGTTAACGCATGGTGCATTTAAGTGTAGCTGCGTTTTTTCACTACACTTGCGTTTTTTTTACCCATTCCGAAAAAAGCTGCATGCAGCGTTTTTTGGGTGCTGTAAAAAAACGCAGGGGTTGTTTTTTAACAAGGGGCCCTATGGGAAACGCATGCGTTAACGCAGGGCACGTATAGGCCTCTGCGTTAACGCATATGCGTTTTTAATGAAAAATTACAAAGTCCAAAAACGTTCAGAACCTCAGGGGACACTATTTGCCACCCATAAAAAACTGAACAGGTTTTCAAAGTGCTAAAAAAACGCATTTGTGTGTGTTAACAAGGCCGTTTAGACAAGAAGTTCTTAAGAGGAGCGCAAGTTGCGCGAGGGGAGGTAACGGGAGTCCGGGTCGGAGATGTAGGGAGGGGACAGGTTGTGTATGGCCTTGTATGTCAGCTTTAGGGTTTTGAAGTGGGATCTCTGGGGAGTGGGGAGCCAGTGGAGGGCTCGGCAGAGAGGGGAGATAGGTGGATGAGTCGGGCAGCAGAGTTGAAGATGGTGCAGAGAGGTGCAAGGGAGGAAGCAGGGAGGCCGGTGAACAGGAGGTTGCGGTAGGCCAGGCGGGAGATGATGAGGGCGTGGACAAGTGTTTTAGCCGTGCTGTGGTCAAGGAAGGAGCGGATACGGGCAATGTTTTTTAGTTGGAGTCGACAGGCGGTGGCGAGGGCTTGGATGTGGGGCTTGAAGGAGAGGGGGGAGTCGAAGATTACCCCGAGGCACTTGGTGTGGGGGACGGATGAGAGTGTGCAGTCATTGACAGTGATGGATTGGTCTGGAAGAGGGGGAGGGTTGTTAGGGGGAAAGACTATGAATTCGGTCTTGTCCATGTTGAGTTTGAGGTAGCGGGCAGAAAAGAAGGATGCAATGGCGGATAGACAGTGAGGAATTTTGGATAAAAGGGAGGAGATATCCAGGCCAGACAGATAGAGCTGGGTGTCGTCGGTGTAGAGGTGGTATTGGAGGCCATGTGACTTGATGAGTTTGCCTAGGCTGAGGGTGTAAATGGAGAAGAGTAAGGGTCCCAGGACTGAGCCTTGGGGAACTCCTACTGATAGGGGATGGGGCGGGGAGGAGGTGTGGGTGACGCTGAAGGTCCTGTCCGTTAGATAGAAGGAGATCCAGGAGAGGGCTAGGTCAGTAATGCCAAGAGATTCAAGGATTTGAAGTAAGAGGGAGTGGTCAACAGTGTCAATGCGGCAGAGAGGTCAAGAAGGATGAGGACAGAGTAGTGTCGCTTGCTCTTGGCGATCAGTAGGTCGTTTGTCACTTTGGTGAGGGCTGTTTCGGTGGAGTGGTGAGGTCGGAAGCCGGATTGTAGGCGATCAAAGACAGCGCAGGAAAAGAGGTGGGAGGACAGTTCGGAATAGACGTGTTGTTCAAGAAGTTTTGAGGCGAACAGGAGGAGAGATATGGGGCGATAGTTGGAGACTGTAGGGTCGAGGGATGTTTTTTTTAGGATGGGCGTGTTTGAAGGGAGAGGGGAATGTGCCGGATTTAAGTGATGTGTTGAAGAGATGTGTTCGGGCAGGGATGAGGACTGTGGTGAAGTTAGGGATGAGGTGGGAGGGGAGTGGGTCAAGGGCGCAGGTGGCGAGGTGTGATCGTGCAAGAAGGGAGGAGAGGGGGGTCTTCTGTCATGGGGGTGAAACTGCGTTTGGGCGAGGTGGGATGGGTGAGAGGTGGGATGGGGCGAGAGGATTGTGGGTCGAAACTTTGTCTGAGTTTGTCAATTTTGTCTTTGAAGAAGGTGGCAAAGTCGTCGGCGGAAATGAAGGGTGATGGAGGGGGTGCAGGGGGACGAAATAAAGAGTTGAAGGTTTTGAAGAGTTGTTTGGGGTTGTGGGACAGGGCGGTTATTAGAGAGGAGAAGTAGACTTGTTTTGCGGAGTCAAGGGCAGTCTTGAAGGTATTGAGAGAGCGCTTGTATAGGGTGAAGTGCTCAGCGGAATGGGATTTCTTCCATTTCCGCTCGGCCGCCCTAGTCGTCCATCGGAGTTTTTTGGTGAGGGTCGTGAGCCAGGGTTGTCGTTGTACTCGTGTTGTGTTAAATGTGAGTGGAGCAGCCTGGTCGAGGGCTGTAGTGAGAGTGGTGTTGTAGAGGAAGTCGGCTGAGTCAGCGTCTTGAGAAGAGGCCAAGTCTGAGAGGGGGAGGAGGGAGTGGAAATCTATGAGTTTAAGGTTTCTGCGGGGGTGGGGGAGTGTCTGGAGAGGGGGAGCGTGGTAGGGGGGAAGAGGGATGAGAAGGTCAAAAGGTTGTAGTTGGAGTGGGTGAGGGTTGAGTTTGTGAGGTCGGTGAGGGAGCAGAGGCGGATGAAGAACGAGGTCTAGTGTGTGGCCACCAGTGTGCGTGGCAGAGGAGATCCATTGGGAGAGGCCGAAAGAGGAGGTAAGGGATAGGAGTCTGGAGGCAACGGCGTTGGGGGTGTCGATGGGGAAGATGAAGTCGTGACGATGACGATGGTGGGGATGTCGGAGGAGAGGAGGTGGAGGAGCCAGGTTGTGAAGTGGTCGAAGAAGGTGGAGGGGGATCCAGGGGAGCGGTAGACAATGGCCAGTTGGAGGTTGCAGGGGGAGTAGATGCTAACAGAGTGTGCCTCGAAGGAGGGGAGGGGGGGAGGAGTAAGTGGGGAGAAGGAGCAGTCGTTGGCCAGACGTAGGCCAACGCCTCCACCGCGGGTGGTGATGGGGCGGGAAGTGTGGGAGAGCGTGAGTCCACCGTAGGATAGGGCAGCTGGGGAGGTTATGTTGGAGGGGTAAGCCAGATCACCGTGATGCCGAGGAAGGAGAGTTTTTTGGAGATTAAGAGGTCGTGGATAAGTGTGAGTTTGTTACAGACCGAGCGGGCATTCCAGAGTGAGCCAGGTAGGGGGACAGGGGAAGCAGGGGTGGGGGGGAATGGGTCAGAGGTTAAGGGGGTTACCAGGGTTGGTGATGGGTCGTAGGAGTGGGGTGGAGGAGAGTGACGTGATGTGGTGGGGTGGGCCAGGATTAAGGGAAATGTCACCGGAGAGTAGGAGGAGCAGGGAGAGCGTTAGGAGGTGGGAGCAGGGGAGCTTGCGTGGTGGGCGTGTACGTCTAGAGATGGTGGCTTGAAAGTGGGGGAATACTTCGGAGGATTGGGTGAGTTGGGTAGGAAGGATGGAGGGTGAGAGTAGTATTTCTTTACTTAGTGGGGGGATGAGTGGGGGAAGCAGGAAGTGGAGAAGGATGGGAGTGAAGGTGAGAAGATGAGGGAACATGGTGGGGTGAGTAGGGGAGGAGAGGTGGCAGGGGTCAGAGGTAGCCGGGGATCGGGTGTAGCAAGGGTGAGTTCAAAATGATGGGGGGTTGGCCGCGTTTGAGGTGCGGCCAGGTGATGAGATGCAGTACAGGGGAAGAGATGCAGTTCAGGGATGAGGTGCAGTCCGGTGAAGAGGGGGAGCAGCCAATGACGTTGCAACCGCGACGAGTTGGCGCAGCAGCCGGGGACGAGGTGATGCAGCCAGGGACGAGGTGATGCAGCCGGGGACGAGGTTATGCAGCCGGGAATGAGGTTATGCAGCCGGGAATGAGGTTATGCAGCCGGGAATGAGGTTATGCAGCCGGGGTGAGGTGAGGCAGCAGGGATGAGGTGAAGCAATCAGGGTGGGGTGAAGCAGCCGGGATGAAGTGAGATGATGCAGCCAAGGAGGAGGTGATGCAGCCAAGGAGGAGGTGATGCAGCCAAGGAGGGGATGGTGCAGCGGAGGATGAGATGATGCGTTAAATTCCAGAGAAGTGCAGCCAGCAGCTTATAGGTGTCAATAAACCCCAGTGTGTGTTATGGACAAAAGCAGGGCTTAATCCTGAGACAATGAACTATTATAGTCTCCACTGATTGATAAAAGGAGAGAGGAAACGGGAGGTAGGAGCCAGGGGGGAGCACACAGCTGTATGTAAACTTGCTTTGGCTCCTATCAGGAGACTGGAGAACGTGCAGCTACTGGTATCACAACAGCCTCAGCTGCTGGGCTGAGCAGAGGAGAGGCTTGCAGCACACAGAGCACAAAGTTCAAGTGATTTCTCTCCTGGGTGAATAACTGATGAGCGGGAACAGAGAATCACCAGCAGTTTAGGCATACAGGCTTGCAATGGAGGTTTAAACTTCCCGCTCCTTCTCCTGCTCATATGAATAATGCATGAGCGGGAGCAGAGATTGATGCGCTGTGGCTTGTCAGCAGCCACCGTACTCACAGCTTGAGGGAGCCAGGGAGGCAGTCCAGTGTGCCAAGTGTTGTGCAGGCACCAAGAGGCAGCTTTTAGGGAAACAGGGGTCGGTGTGCGTTGCTGTGGGGCGGTCTCAGCCGCGGTGCTCGTGGAGGTGGCGGTGCAGCAGGGGAGAGTGGCGGGAGACTTGTGCCTCGTGTGTGATCCGGAGCACAATGGAGCCTCCGATCCTCATGGGCCCCTTCTTGCTGAGGGTGCAGCGTCCCCAGGGTGGGTCAGGGGTTAGGAGAGGCCTCCCGAATGTGCTGCGGATCCCCAGTCTCCTCGTCGGGGTCACGTAGTGGCGGTGACGACCCACATGTGCCGGGGGTGTGGAAGTGGGGTCCAGCGGGGCCTGGGGATGTTCGATGGGCTTGGGACTTTAGGCAGAGGTGGCTTGGTAGTGGGTAGCTCTCGTCCAGGCTGGATGGCAGGCAACCCTCGTGGGTCAGGCCTCTCTCCTTCGTCGGCTCTCCGGGGCTCTGGTGTGCAGTGGTGGGTTCTGGCTGGAGCTGGTGAATGTCCAGTGGGTTCCTGGATCTAGCCTGTGACTGTGGAGTGGTGGGTGCCTCCAGATCAGATGGGATGGAGGTAGATGAGCTCGACCGTAGTGGGAGCTCGGTCACAGGCGTTATCCTCGTCCAGCGGCCATCTTTGTATATATATATATATATATATATATATATATATATATATATATATATAGCCTCTATATATGGTGCAGCCTTATATATGCAGCCTCATAGCCTCTCTATATGGTGCAGCCTTATATATATTATTAAAGACAAACTGAAATATCACATGGTCATAAGTATTCAGACCCTTTGCTCAATATTGAGTAGAAGCACCTTTTGAGCTAGTACAGCCATGAGTCTTCTTGGGAATGATGCAACAAGTTTTTCACCCCTGAATTTGGGGATCCTCTGCTATTGTCCCTTGCAGATCCTCTCCAGTTCCGTCAGGTTGGATGCTGAACGTTGGTGGACAGCCATTTTACTGTTATTACAGTCGAAGAATCTGAAGAAGCTTCTCAAGTTTCCAAAAAAGCATGTATGCCTTTGTTTTTTTTACAGACTGAGGAAAAAAGTGCCCCATTTTTATGGAAGGTGCAGGAGTTTCTATTTCTGGATGGTTGGTAACCCTGACCAATATGGCAAACTCTGTGTAGTCTGACCCTGGAGTCACTCATTCTTCCATCTCTCAACAAACACTGACTGCTAATCATTTGGTACATATATATATGTAAGTAGTGAACAGATAGTTGACAATATGCCTTCAGGACCAGATAGCACAGATAGCACAGGGTTTGTTTACAGGCCTGCACAGGAGTGGAATGCACAAAACCATTGGAAATTCGAAATTAAAGGGACTCTGTCAGGTCATTTATCAGTACGATACTAATTGTACCATTGAATAGTGCTGGGGCAGACCTTTCAGAATATGTAAAAATTGTTACTCTACCCTTTGTAGTTTTCTTGCTAACAGCATCTTCCCACCCAGGAGGCCGCAATCTTCAGCAGAAAAAGTAATTGACCGGACTAGTGAATACTCACAGTTTGAAATTGTTATTTAAAAAAAATAAAACACACCTATCCATGCTGGTATTCTGTCCCTCCCCTCTGTACTGAAGTTACACTGAATCTCTCAGGCTTCTTTCTGTGGGGAAGAGATAGGTTGGGGGGAAGGTGTTCTGTGCTGCAATGTGTGTGCTGTCTGTAAGAGATTTCTAAGTGTTTATATGAACTTTGGTTTTCCTACATACATGTAATGTGTGTATCTACTGAGCAGATACAGACATTTTCTTATAAACACAGAAATATCTCCTGCACACACTACACATATACCTCATACAAACAATGAAGATGTCAGATGTACAGCCACAAAGAGCACACACTTCCTCCCCCCTCCTTTATTCTCTGCACTGTGCCTGGAGAGTGCAGTGATGTCACTACATGAACATTCATTCCTGGGGAGTGTGCAGCAGAGAACTAAGTGATCACTCACTATGATTGACAGATGGAATTATTTTTTTTTGCAGTTTACAGAGGAGAGGAGGGAAGTATATACAAAAGAAATACGTGAATAGAGAGAGCTTCACCTGTCCAGTTAGAAAATTATATCAGTTAGATATGGATTTTTAACCCAACATATTCCCTTTAAGTTAATTCCAAGCAAGTCACATCATTGAGAAGTTTTGTGTTTTTTTTGTTTTATTTTTTTTACAAAGATTAACATTACAGTTAAAACCTTTTTTTACTTCTTTACATGACCACTTAGCTACAACCTTATAAAGTTATTATATTATTGGATCATGTAGTTTACTATATTTTAAATCAGGCATTAGCATTTATTAATACAATTTTACCATCTTAACAGGGAGAATCCAATGTTAAAATATCTTCCAAAACATTACAGTGATCTCTCAGAGGATAGCAGGGGACTGAGAGATCTTTAAAGTGTCTAAAAGACCTTTGGCAATCACATGATTGGCACCACCACCACTGGCATCACTAAAAGCAATGATATGAAGTATGAGTACTCACCAGCATACCATGTAGTGGGAGCCGTCCATGAACTCGAAACTGGTTGGTGCAGCTCAGGCCTTTCCGGGTGTAAAGCAGCATATCTGAGAACTGATGAGAAACAGGGAAACTGCGTGTTATAGTATTCACTGGTGAATTAACCCCTTCACAACCAAGGAGGTATATGTACATCCTTGGTCGTGTCCCTCTTTTTTATGCAAGCTCACCTGCTGAGCTCATATCATCCTCCACACATAAGCTGATCTGATCAGCTGACATGAGTAATTACAGCACCTTTGGATTGAACTGATACAGGACCTTGATGTGTTGCCACGACAGCCCAGGGTCAGCTGATGACCCCAGATGCTGTCATGAAGCACTTCCTGCCGGTGATGTGTGAGTGATGTTGCTGGCAGAAAGTGATCATTTGTGACGTGCAGAGAGATTCTAAAGCATCTCTCTGCATAACCCAAGCGATCACACACTACAGTGCTGAGGTGCTCTAAGGGGCCATGTAAAGTCAAGTAAAAGTTAAAAGAAAAAAAAAAGTTTTAAATAAATGTGAAAGAAAAAACAATTTCAAATCATTCCCCTTTTGCCCCATTGAAAATAAAATTATAAACAAAAAACACATATTTGATAGCGCTGTGTTCGGAAATACCCGATCTATCAAAATATACAATTAATCAGATCTATAAATTGCATAACGGAAAAAATTCCAAATACCAAAATTATGTGTTTTGGGCACTGCAACACTGCAATAAAATGCAATAACGGGCAATCCAAACAACACATCTACCCAAAAATGGTACCATTAGATACGTCAACTCAAGCCGCGAAAGATAAACCATCACACAGCTCTAGATCCCAAAAATGACAACGCTACGGGTCGTAGAAAATGGCGACAAAAGTGCAATTTTTTTTTTTACAAAAAAAAAGTCAGAATTTTTTTTACCACTTAGATACCAGTAAAAGTATACATGTTTGGTATCTATGAACTGGTACCGACCGAGGCACCACACCGTCATGTCAGTTTTACCATAGCGTGAACATGGCGAATAAAAAAAAAAATCAAAAAGAAAATCATGTAATTGCACTTTTTTTTTTGCAATTTCACCCAGTTTTCCAGTACACTATATGGTAAAAATAAATGATTTTATTAAAAAATACAACCCATCCCACTAAACACAAGCCCTCATACGGATATAATGAGAGAAAAATAAAAACGTTATGGGAGAGGGAAAAAAAGAGAATTTTGTTTACTTACCGTAAATTCTTTTTTCTTTAGTCCGTAAATCTGGGAGACCCTGACATTGGGTGTTATATGCTGCCCCCTGGAGGTCACACCAAATATAGAAGAGATTTACTCCTCCTTCTCCCCTGCAGCATATACGCCCTCTACAGGAATACTGTCAGTTTGGTATATGAGCAGTAGGAGGAAAACATTGCACTGCAAACCAAATTCCCGGCCAACGGGCCGAACAGGAAGATATAAGGCCAGAACCATGGCCAACAGTAAGATTATGTGCTGAAAAGAGCCACAGGTACGCCCGAAGGGCAAAATTAAAGGGAGGGTGCTGGGTCTCCCAGATTTACGGACTAAAGAAAAAAGAATTTACGGTAAGTAAACAAAATTCTCTTTTTTCTTGTCGTCCAAATCTGGGAGACCCTGACATTGGGACGTCCAAAAGCAGTCCCTGGGTGGGAAAAAAAACCACTGCACCCTGAAAGGCAACTCAGACATTTACAGGTGGGCAACAGCCGCCTGGAGAACGCGTCTGCCCAGACCTGCATCCGCTGAGGCATGAACATGTACCTGGTAATGCTTTGAGAATGTGTGGAGGCTCGACCAAGTGGCAGCCTGACACACCTGTTGGGCCGAGGCTTGGTGCCGCAAAGCCCAGGAGGCGCCCACGGCCCTGGTGGAATGCGCCTTGAGACCCGTTGGGGGAGACGTGTGCGAGGCCGCATAGGCCTCCAAGATAGCCGACCTGATCCAACGGGCAATCGTGGCCTTGGAAGCGGAAGAGCCCTTGCCGCGTCCGGTCGTGAGAATGAACAGGGAATCCGTCCGCCGGAGAGGAGCTGTGCGAGACAAGTACACCCTCAGGGCCCTGACCAAGTCCAGAGTGTGGAGGGCCTTTTCCACCTTGTGGACTGGGTTTGGGCAAAAGGACGGAAGAGAGATATCCTGATTGAGGTGGAATGGAGAGACCACCTTCGGTAGAAAAGAGGGAACGGGGCGCAGGACCACCTTGTCCTGATGCACCACCAAGAATGGAGGCTTGCATGACAATGCCGCTAAATCCGACACCCGCCGGAGCGAGGTGATAGCCACCAAGAATGCCACCTTTTGTGACAAGGTGGACAAAGAGATACCTGAGAGAGGTTCAAACGGAGGTTTCTGAAGAGCCGAGAGAACCAAATTAAGATCCCAAGGATCTAGAGGACGCTTGTAAGGAGGGACAATATGGGCCACCCCTTGCATAAATGTGCGAACCTGTGGGAGCCTCGCCAGCCTTTTGGAATAAAGTACGGAGAGAGCCGACACCTGTCCTTTCAGGGAACTCAAGGCAAGGCCAGAGTCTAGCCCTGACTGGAGAAACAAAAGTAATGTCGGCAAGGAGAAAGGCCACGGAGAATGGCCCTTAGTAAAGCACCAGGAGAGAAAAATTCTCCACGTCCGGTGATAAATCTTTTGCGAGGCAGGCTTACGCGCTTGCGTCATAGTGTCCTGAACTTCCCGGGGAAGACCCGATTGTGTCAGGACCCAGGATTCAAGGGCCAAGCAGTCAACCTGAGCGCCGCAGAATTGTGGCGGAAGAATGGACCTTGAGAGAGAAGGTCTGGACGATCTGGCAGACCCCAAGGTTCGCCGCCGGCGAGGCGGAGTAGTTCCGG
This sequence comes from Allobates femoralis, assembly GCA_033576535.1. NCBI lineage: Eukaryota > Metazoa > Chordata > Amphibia > Anura > Aromobatidae > Allobates > Allobates femoralis. The sequence continues at coordinate 97,453,335 of JARQOC010000001.1, forward strand.
AAACCAGGCTCTCCTGGGCCAATTGGGTGCGATTAGAATCACCCGGTGACATTCCGCCCGAATCTTGCGGAGCACTCGAGGCAACAGAGCCAGCGGTGGAAACACGTATGGCAGGCGAAACTGAGACCAGTCCTGGACCAGAGCATCCGCCGCCAATGCCCTGTGGTCGTGAGCCCTGGCTATGAACACCGGAACTTTGTTGTTGAGGAAAGACGCCATCAAGTCGACATCCGGAGTCCCCCACCGCCTGCAAATGGCTTGGAACACGTCTGGGTTGAGAGACCATTCGCCCGGGTCCATACCCTGACGGCTGAGATAGTCTGCTTCCCAATTGTCCACCCCCGGGATGTGGACCGCGGAGATGGCGGAGCCTGTGGCCTCCGCCCAGCACAGGATCTTTTGAACCTCCAGCATCGCTAAGGTGCTGCGAGTGCCTCCTTGATGATTTATGTACGCGACGGCCGTCGCGTTGTCCGACTGGATCCTCACTTGGCGGCCGCATAAGAGCGGCTGAAACTCTAGGAGAGCCAGGTACGCTGCCCTGATCTCCAGAATGTTGATGGGAAGGGAGGACTCCAATGGAGACCAAGTACCCTGGGCCCTGTGGTGAAGAAACACCGCTCCCCAGCCCGAGAGACTGGCGTCCGTAGTGACCACCGCCCAAACAGGTGGGAGAAAGGAGCGACCCTGAGACAGGGACTGATCTGTCAGCCACCACTGGAGAGATTCCCTTGTTTCGGGGGACAGGGAAATCTTGAGATCCAGGGTCCTCGGATTCTTGTCCCAGACCCGAAGGATCTCCAGCTGAAGGGGACGCAGATGGAGTTGTGCAAATGGTACTGCTTCGATTGAAGCTACCATCTTTCCCAGGATCTGCATCAGATGCCTGATGGAGAACAAGCGAGGTGGGAGGATGGAGCGGACACCTGCTTGGAGAGAGATTACCTTCTCGAGAGGCAGAAGTACCAGCGCAGCACGAGTGTCGAACAGCATGCCCAGATACACCAGGCTCTGGGTGGGCACGAGAACCGACTTCGGGAGGTTGACAATCCAGCCGAACCTCCGGAGAGTCGACAAAGTCGCAGACACTGCTTGCTGGCATTCCTGCTGTGAGGGAGCCTTGACCAGGAGGTCGTCCAAGTAAGGGATGACCAACAGACCTTGTGAGTGTAGTAACGCGACTACGGCGGCCATCACCTTGGTGAATACTCGTGGAGCGGTGGCCAAGCCGAAGGGGAGAGCCACGAACTGGAAATGGTCGTCTCCAATCGCAAAGCGCAGGAACCGTTGGTGAGCTGGGGCGATTGGGATGTGTAGATATGCATCCTTTATGTCTATGGATGCCAAGAATTCCCCTTGAGACATTGAGGCTATCACAGAACGAAGCGATTCCATGCGAAAATGCCTCACTTTGACGTGATTGTTGAGGAGTTTCAGGTCCAGTACAGGGCGGACGGACCCGTCCTTCTTGGGCACAATAAAGAGATTTGAATAAAATCCCTGAAACCGGTCCCCGGGTGGCACCTGGACAATGACTCCTTCCCGCTTCAGAGCTTCCAGTGCTTGGTGAAACGCGTGGATCTTTGCGGGAGGGGGAGACGTCATGAAAAATCGGCTTGGGGGAACTGAGTTCAGTTCTATGAAGTAGCCGTGAGAGATAATATCTCGCACCCATTGATCTAGAACGTCGGAGAGCCAAACGTCCCGAAAGAGGGACAATCTGCCCCCGACTCTGGGTGCGGAGCCGGAGCCATGCGAGTCATGCAGAGGCAGTCTTGGACGGCTTCTGACTAGAGGATTTTTGTTGGCGAGAGCGCCAGGCAGACCCCTGGCCTCGGGAGGACTGGGTCTTGTCGGAACGAAACGGTCTGTTGGTCGAGGATCTGGAAGACCAGCCAGGGGAACGAAAGGAGCGAAAGGAACGGAACCTGGCAGACTTTTGCTGCGCCGGTTTTCCGCCTTTTTGTTGGGGCAGAAGAGTACTTTTGCCTCCTGTTGTGTCTTTAATAAGTTCGTCAAGACGTTCCCCGAAAAGACGATCCCCGGTACAGGGAATCCCTGTGAGATGCTTCTTGGAAGAGGCATCACCTTTCCACTCCCGGAGCCAGAGAATTCTCCGAATGGCGAGGGAATTGGCGGCAGCCACTGCGGAACGCCCGGCTGAGTCCAGCACGGCGTTAAGAGCATATTTCGAGATCATTGCCATTTGGTCTAGAAAGGGAGACACCTCAGGAACTGTATGGCGCGTTTTGGCGTAGACCACGTCTGTGAACTCAGAGAGTGCCTTAAGAGACCAAGCTGCTGCGAAGGCGGGAGGAAACGCAGCGCCGACCGCGTCATAGATAGACTTGGTCAACAGTTCAACCTGACGGTCTGCCGAGTCTTTTAAAGACGAGCTGTCGGCAATGGAGATTGTGGTTCTAGTAGCCAATCTGGCTACAGCCGGGTCTACCTTAGGAGGTTGAGACCAGCCCGATAGTACTGCCGGGGCAAACGGATACTTGGGATCCGTGGCCTTTGGTATAAAACGTTTGGCCGGAAAAGCCCTAGGCTTTTGCACCGTGTCTGAAAAGTCAGGGTGATCGGAGAAGATGTTGGCAGGTCTTTTCGGATCCCTGAGTGAGACTTTGGCTCGCTGCTCAGACTGAGTGTCGGGAGCAGGAATATTTAAAATGTCATTAATAATGGAGACAATATTGTCGGCCAGAACGTCCCCTTCCGGGACAGAGTCCGAGGCCGCCTCTGAATCAGAGGAAGAGTCCTGTTCCTCACCCTCCTCCAGAGGAGCCCGAGATTGAGATCTGGGCGAGGAGGGGGAAGGGTCTCGGCGTTGCCTTTTGGAGCTGGGCTCCCCAAGGGACGGAGAGAGTCCGTGACGCCCAGGAATAAGAGACGGACCCGGGGCCGAGGAGGAACCCTCCATGTCCTGGTCCGGACTCTGGTTAATGGCCTGAATAATGGACTTAGTCATGGAGGCTACGGATTGCGACATAGCTCGTGACACAGCCAGGGCCACTGAATCAGACAATGACTGAGATAAGACGTCAGTCCATTGAGGGGCCGGTGTTAACACCGGGGGCCCAGAGGCCTGATCCCCAGAGGGGCAGGGACATCCACCTGGGGCCGGGTGCCAGGGAGATCAGGCGACCCATGCTGCTCACAGGTCGTGCAGAGGGGATTGACACTCTGCGCAGGCAATGTGACTTTGCACACTGTACAAGTTGCATACAACTTTGCAGCCTTATGGGCCTTACCCTTGCTCTTTGCAGAAGACATAGTCTGACCCAGTCCTGTGTACAAACTACCAAAAAGACAGAATAAGCAGCAGGGATATGCCACAGAGGAGAATCCACACCAATGGTGTGGCTTACCGCACTTTCAAGTCCTGATCCCAAGTCTGAGTCTCCCAGCAGCTCTCCCAGCAGCACGTGTGAATCTGCAGCAAATGAGGCCAAAATGGCCCCCACAGAGAGAGAGGGGGGAGTCAGAGAGGGGAGGGCCTGTAAAAACGCGGGCTCTGTGGCCCCATTGTGTACACAGGAGGGGGAGGGCGAGCCCAGTGAGTGGGAGAGGCCAGAGACAAAGCCCTGAGCTCCCAGGGCTATTCAGAGCAAATCCCCGCCCCCCGCTGCTGATAGACAAGCAGGGGGCGGAATCGCGGCCTAGGCCTCCGGCGAAGCCGGGGACTAAATTTGAGGCCGCGGCCGGCCTGCGTGAGGGGTCCGGCGCGGAAGTCCCGCGAAAACGCCCGCGGATGCGGGAAAACGGAGCCCCATGCCCTGAGTCCTATGTCCCGTCCCCCTGCTGTGCTAAGACAGGCAGGGAGGGACTGCTGGAGGACTTACAGCCTGGCTAGGGCCTGTTGCAGGGATACTACAGCAGGTCCTTCTGGATCCTGCTGTGGATGCAGGGGGCCCCCAGTGCACAGCACATACCTGGATCCCCGGAGGGGGAGAAGATAGGGGGCCAGCTCGGTACCTTGTGGTGGAGCATGCATCCTTCACCTGTGACCACCGGGAGTTGAACTCCGTCACAGGGGCCACACAGTGACTGTGTATTGGCCAGGGGCACAGAGAACTGTGAACCCCTCAGTCGGCTCCCACCTCACCAGAGGCTCTTTGAAAGAGTATGGTGAGGGAGCACGGCATATGGGGCCGAAGGCCCATGCCGGGGGACCCCGATGGTCCCCTAAACTTCATCTGTAGCTAGGAGCTTCAGTGTGGAGATGTGCCTCCAACAACACCAAATAACAAACTGACAGTATTCCTGTAGAGGGCGTATATGCTGCAGGGGAGAAGGAGGAGTAAATCTCTTCTATATTTGGTGTGACCTCCAGGGGCAGCATATAACACCCAATGTCAGGGTCTCCCAGATTTGGACGACAAGAAAACAAAAAATCGCCCAGGGGTGGAGGGATTAATAATATACACTACTGTTAGTTAGATATCAGATTATCAGGATAGGATCACACACTGGTGCATAGATGCTGTCTGGACAGCTTGGCAGATAGGGAGCCACATAGATTTATCACAACTGCTCGGTTATTAACAATGGGTAATTAATTTATATGCACATCTGCACTTGACAGTCACTGTCAGGATGAACCCACACCAGCATCAAACTACCCTCAAAAAGTAACCGTCGCTTTAATTTTTATTTTATAAATCAATCATATACATAAGAATAAGCAACGTTGAACCTTATGAGAGAAATTAGCCTTTTTCACCTCCTGGATTGATTTTTTAATCTCAATTCATATATATAATTTGTTTTAGTTTTAGTGAAAACAGACTTTCCAATTACTGAAATAGGAGATTATAGTTGGTGTTTATAGAATTCTATGGAAGGGAGAGGAGGAGGAAGGAGCTGGAGGCCGACACAGACATTCTGCTGAAATGTTCTAGTTCTCCATAGAACTTCATGAACACCAATTACCATCTCCTATCTCAGTAAGGCTAAGTTCACACTGTGCGTTTATGATCCTTTTTTTTGTGTTGTGTTTTTGTTGCATTGTTAGCAGCAAAACTGGATCAGTTTTTGCACAACAAGCATCATCTCTTTCAGTGATGCGTCTTTTGCTCAAACAATGGTTTCAAGAGAAAATATGGATCACCAATTGACATGCTCATTCTTTTTCTGGATGGGTGTTGTGGCCCATAAACGGACCTGTAAGAAACACAGCATTCCTGAAAACTCATTAACTTTGCTGGACATCACAGAAAGTGATCTATTTTCCATGCAAAAATGGATCACAAAAAAAACAGATCAAAAAGACACAAGTGTGAACTTAGCCTTACTGAGATCAGAGATGGTAGTTGGTGTTCATAAAGGTCTATGGAGAACTATAACGTTTCAGCAGAATGTCTGTGTCGTCTTCTAGCTCCTTCCTCTGCCCTTTCCCCTTTCTGAATTCACTGAAGACAGATTTTACCCGTGAATTGAGAATTTCGAGAATGAATGATCATTTTAGGAGGAGAAAGAAGCGGATTCTTTGATAGGATATATTACAAAGTTTCTTATTTTCATGTGTACTATGGATTTATGAAGAAAATGAAATTGTTGGTTGCTCTTTAAGGCCCCTCATATACATTTTAATGTGGGTCGAACCTGCTGATTTTAGCAGGATCAGGCAACTTTCTAATCTATATGTGGTTCTTCCCTGAAAGATCATGTTATGGGAAATAAGAATCCAGTATGTCGGATTACCGACTATTGATCCTCTTGTTCCTTACAAGATAAGCCACTAACTGAGAATTTTAGCAGTGGTTCTATCATAGAGAACATAGGAGTGCTCAGCATAGCTATGTCAGGTTGATATGGGGACAACACCTTTAAACCCAACAGTCATACCAGGTAGAACATGCGCTGCTGAAGACCACTCTTGGTTAATTTGTATAGGCATCCCTCTCGAATAAATTCCTGCAAAAGGAATACAACATGATATTATGGGATACCCTACTAACATGTATTCTTCGTATGTAGGTAATAACTAGAGGAAGGTGGCTGTATTTCGTAATGGAGATACTACTCTTTTTCATAACTAGAATTATACCCGTCCTGGTGATGAAAGATGTTCTCCTCCCAGCAGGTCTCTCTCTAACTGGTCCAGTCTCTGTAAGTTCTGGAGGTGCAGCAGGCGGTGCCGGAGCCTAGAACTCACTGCGCTGGCTTCTCCTAAGGCTCCTGGTAAAAGCACAAAATATAACGGTAATTAATTGGATAGATTTACACATGGTAAAAATGCTACAATGCATAGTGCCGTAGATGTTAACCCCAATTCATGAAGATGTTTTCACTAGTTTTCTGATGTAAAACATCAATTTTGTTAAACTCTACAGTTTTTGCATTTTTAATCCAGGCCAGGCCAAGATGGCCGTGATATAGGCGGGACACAGCGTGGCTAAGACTGCCCATCTAATTCATCAAAATTTACACCACTTTAATTAAGATTGCTGTTCTCTTATGGGAACATGTGGACTTAAGACACTGAACTAATAGAAAGTAATTTGTTTAATAAGATGAAAAGAATTTAAAGGTATGTAACAAGATTGGAAGTTACCCCCTAGTCGTTGGATGATAAGGGATAAATTCCCAATCATTGGGGGTTCCAACAGTCAGAGCTCGAGCTATGAGCGCCGTCTTAATGGAAAGGAGGTCGCACATATTTTTCATTCTCATTTAGCGTGCTGGAGATAAAACTATATATTTTAAGTAAAGTGTGTGCTTTCCATGGCTCCTTGTATTCATTGGTACATATATTTTGGAGTATTTTCTATGTGTATACTGTAAAACGTATTGTCAGATGATGAATGTTTCCTAGCCCAAATTACTACTTCTTGTTTTAGAACTTGAATAATAGACATTAAATGTCTTATATTACAGTTCTAAAGGAGTTTGGCTGAATGTCATAAACAAGAATTTTTTTGGGGACAACCGAGACCCATTAAAGTGTAAAACCCCTTTAACAATTAAATCCACATGGTTACGCCACAAACCCTGAGTCTCCTGACTAGTGTTATGCAGCTAGCTGTAGCCGAGTGGAAAGATTTCAGTGTCTAATTCACTTAATTTAGTGAAACTAACAACCAATATCTAATATTCAAAATCTAATTTTAGGGTCTTTTAAAGAGGCCTTAAAAAAGAAGCTCTGAAAGGTTTACTAAAACAGGCACATTTTTAGAAAGTATAAACTATGCCTAGACAGTCTTAAAGGGGTTGTCCATGACGTTAACATTGATGATCTATAATAATAATAATAATCATAATAATAATATTAACAATCTTTATATAGTGCAAACATATTCAGCAGCACTTTACAATTCAACACTCAGGATATGAGAAAAACAAAGATCTAAATAAACTCACCACTCTCTTCACTTAGTGGGATCTGCTTCAGAAGAAGAAGATCGGGCATATTCATTTATAAGTGGATACACCCGATCGTCATCATCTTTTACTCTTGGATCATACTCAGGATAGGTCATCAATATCTGATTGGTAGAAGTGCGACACCCGGCGACTCCACTGATCAGCTGCTGATGTGCTGCTGATGCCGGACAGAATTACTGAGTTGTGAAGCTGCACAGCTCAGTCAGCTGTAATGTCGGCAGCTGGATACTGACATCCGCTCCCTATTCAAATCAAAGACCAGCGTTTTTGCAGAAGTCAGACGCTTCTGATTCTTAAGAGGTGTATGCCTTGTGTGCCTGGCCACTAATCTTACTCTAGTTTGGAACTGGAGTAAGAATTGTAGAGTAAGGAATGGCGCTGCTTGTCATGAAGCTGCAACACTCCTGTTCTTATCCACGTCATTTTGTCGGAGCTAAACAAAAATGGTGTGAAAACAGCAAAGGTCACAACATTTTAGTGCAGCTTTATGTTGTGCCAACATTTGGTTCTTTTCAAAGCTTTTCACACCAGAATTCTGTAGTAAAATCTTTGATGAATCGGACCCAATGTCTGCAGCATGCAAGGTCAAACATGATATTTTCCTTTAAAGGGTTATTTTCAGATGAAAACAAACGGATATGGAAGTCTTACTTTGGCAGTTGTTGTAGTCTTGGTGTGAAGGCGGATAGTGACGGCATAATCTTTCCAACAACTTCTCGTACTGCAGGGGCGCTGCAGAGGCTTCAGCAAAAGGCAGCTGAGAGGCAGATAACACACTCGCTGCTGTTCAAACTCCTGCAGTAATGTATCCAGCTCCTGCTTCCCTGGACATCTTCTCTGCATTTCCAAAAAGGCTTCCTCCAGTTTATGCAGCGATGGGAGGAGAGCCTGCAGAAACCAAGGACCAAAGGCACAAACACTAGTCCAACTTATTTCAGATACAATATGTCTAATAAATTAGAAATCTCCTAAAATACATTTTACTCCTTCAACAGATGGATGAATATGAATATATATAAGGATGGATAGACATTAATATGCAGATGATACAAAAAAATGTAAGCCAAATTTTCAAAACATCCTGATTTATTTAGTATTGAGTATGAGCGCCACGAGCAGAAATACATTGAAAAGTCCAGAGATGCTACAGGTCATGGTAGCATGTTTGGGCCATCCAGCCTACTCATAGTAGCCTTACCACTGGTTAAACCATGGGATTGTAGAGGCCCACCCCATCTTATATACTACTCAGACGAAATAACCATTACTACCAGTGGCGTAACTTCAGGCCTCGGGGCCCCGATGCGAAAGCTTCAATGGGGCCCCCAATTATTGCAAATCTTCAGTAGTACTAGCCTTTTTCTATGGGCCAAAGTGACGTTTGGGGCCCCTCTAGGCTGCAGGGCCCGGGTGCGATTGCAACCCCTGCACCTATTGTAGTTACGCCCCTGATTACTACTACATGTTGGTGTGAGATGGCCGTGAGGCTTTATTGAGGGTTACTAATGAAAACCAGCTTTATTCAAAAAATATTACCATAACCAAAACTTTTGACTTGGCCGAAGACTTGGCAAAGTCATACACCATAAAACACCCAATATTGCGGGTTAATTTTTCCCTCCAATAAAACCAAATGACAAAAAAAAAAAATGAAAAGAAAAGAAAAAATAAGATTATATATATATATATATATACACAGTACAGACCAAAAGTTTGGACACGCCTTCTCATTCAAAGCATTTTCTGTATTTTCACGACTATGGAAATAGTAGATTCACACTGAAGGCATCAAAACTATAAATTAACACATGTAGAATAATATACTTAACAAAAAAGTGTGAAATAACTGAAAATACGTCTTACATTCTAGGTTCTTCAAAGTAGCCACCTTTTGTTTTGATTACTGCTTTGCACACTCTTGGCATTCTCTTGATGAGCTTCAAGAGGTAGTCACCGGGAATGGTTTTCACTTCACAGGTGTGCCCTGTCAGGTTTAATAAGTGGGATTTCTTGCCTTATAAATGGGTTTGGGACCATCAGTTGTGCTGTGCAGAAGTCTGGTGGGTACACAGCTGATAGTCCTACTGAATAGACTGTTAGAATTTGTATTATGCCAAGAAAAAAGCAGCTAAGTAAAGATAAACGAGTGGCCATCATTACTTTAAGAAATTAAGGTCAGTCAGTCCGAAAAATTGGGAAAACTTTGAAAGTGTCCCCAAGTGCAGTTGCAAAAACCATCAAGCGCCATAAAGAAACTGGCTCACATGAGGACTGCCCCAGGACAGGAAGATTTTCACCACTGCTGCGAGGATAAGTTCATCCGAGTCACCAGCCTCAGAAATCGCAGGTTAACAGCAGCTCAGATTGGAGACCAGGTCAATGCCACACACAGTTCTAGCAGCAGACACATCTCTACAACAACTGTTAAGAGGAGACTTTGTGCAGCAGGCCTTCATGGAAAAATAGCTACTGGGAAACCACTGCTAAGGACAGGTAAAAAGCAGAACAGACTTGTTTGGGCTAAAGAACACAAGAAATGGACATTAGACCAGTGGAAATCTGTGCTTTGGCCTGATAAGTCCAAATTTGAGATCTTTGGTTCCAAACACTGTGTCTTTGTGCGACACAGAAAAGGTGAACGGATGGACTCTACATGCCTGGTTCCCACCGTGAAGCATGGAGGAGGAGGTGTGGGGTGCTTTGCTGGTGACACTGTTTGGGATTTATTCAAAATTGATGGCATACTGAACCAGCACGGCTACCACAGCATCTTGCAGCGGCATGCTATTCCATCTGGATTGCTTTTAGTTGGACCATCATTTATTTTTCAACAGGACAATGACCCCAAACACACCTCCAGGCTGGGTAAGGGCTATTTGACCAAGAGTGAGAGTGATGGGGTGCTACGCCAGATGACCTGGCCTCCACAGTCACCAGACCTGAACCCAATCGAGATGGTTTGGGGTGAGCTGGACAGCAGAGTGAAGGCAAAAGGGCCAACAAGTGCTAAGTATCTCTGGGAACTCCTTCTGTTGGAAGACCATTTCCAGTGACTACCTCTTGGAGCTCATCAAGAGAATGCCAAGAGTGTGCAAAGCAGTAATCAAAGCAAAAGATGGCTACTTTGAAGAACCTACAATATAAGACATATTTTCAGTTGCTTCACACTTTTTTATTAAGTACATAATTCCACATGGGTTAATTCATAGTTTTGATGCCTTCAGAGTGAATCTACAATTTTCATAGTCATGAAAATAAAGAAAACTCTTTGAATGAGAAGGTGTGTCCAAACTTTTGGTCTGGACTGTACAGTCCATATTTCCACCAGGTGAGTGTCCAATGAGATGCAATGTCCAGTCAGACAGCCCGTCCAATGACATCCTCCGGCCTCTATTACCAGGGCCCAGGGCAAAACCCTTAGTTCCACATTTACCTCATGAAAGATAACAATACTTATAGGTCATAAAAGGCATCCTTAAAACCAATTACTTGAAATAACCGTACTGAACCTCACAAGGGGCCCACAATCCCATGTGTCCCATTACGTTATTTACTCCATGGGCCACTCATTATTGTATCACCAAGCTCTTAGTGTACCTAAGATAATAACTATCAGGGTCCATCTACCTTACATTATACCACCCAACACCATAATTCTAGGAGTAAGACCAACAAAGGCCAGAAGGCTTCTTCATAGTATTGCCAACGTGGTTTCCAGACCAATCTCCTGCTACTATTGCATCCAAGACAAAAGCAGGCTTCAATCACTGAAAAGAAAGACCAGCATTCCAGCTTCCATTCCTGCATTCTAACCATCTGGAGGTCATGTGGGCAATGTTATGAAGATGCATTCACACCCTAGTTTCTCCAAAGAGCACCAGGAGATGTTTTTCAACACAACAATGCCAGGCTATATGTTGCTCATGCTACTGTGAGCAACCTGCTTGGCTAAAACGTGGTATCATAGCCTGCAGCATCTCCAGACTTGTCACCCATCTAGAACATCTGGGAAGCAATTACTGTATATACTTGTGTATAAGCCGACCCGTGTATAAGCCGACCCCCCTACTTTTGCCCCAAAAATCTGGAAAAACCTATTGACTCGTGTATAAGCCGAGGGTGGACCCCAGCACAGGTACACAGCCCCCAGCAGTGTGGTATACAGGCCCCCCCCAGTGGTATACAGGCCTCCCCAGTGGTAGTATACAGCAGCCCCAGTGGTAGTATACAGCAGCCCCAGTGGTAGTATACAGCAGCCCCAGTGGTAGTATACAGCAGCCCCAGTGGTAGTATACAGCAGCCCCAGTGGTAGTATACAGCAGCCCCAGTGGTAGTATACAGCAGCCCCAGTGGTAGTATACAGCAGCCCCAGTGGTAGTATACAGCAGCCCCAGTGGTAGTAAACAGCAGCCCCAGTGGTAGTATACAGCAGCCCCAGTGGTAGTATACAGCAGCCCCAGTGGTAGTACACAGCAGCCCCAGTGGTAGTACACAGCAGCCCCAGTGGTAGTACACAGCAGCCCCAGTGGTATACAGCAGGCCCCCAGGGGTACATATAGCAGCCCCCAGGAGGTACCCAGCAGCCCCCTGGGGGTCCCCAGCAGCCCCCAGGGGGTACACAGCAGCCCCCTGGGGGTCCCCAGCAGCCCCCAGGGGGTACACAGCAGCCCCCTGGGGGTACACAGCAGCCCCCAGGGGGTACACAGCAGCCCCCTGGGGGTCCCCAGCAGCCCCCAGGGGGTACACAGCGGCCCCCTGGGAGTCCCCAGCGGCCCCCTGGGAGTCCCCAGCGGCCCCCTGGGAGTACACAGCGGCCCCCAGGGGGTCCCCAGCAGCCCCCAAATGCTGGCACTCGCCCCCCCTTGCAAGGGCCCCCCCACTTCTCTTACCATTCCGGACTTCTGATCCGCGCCGCTCCTCGGTGCTTCATCCTCGCTGCTTCATCCTCGCTGCTCCGTCCGTCTTCTACATCCGGGATCCCCGGCCGCGCGATGACGTCATATGCCTGCGACGGCCGGAGATCCGGATGTAGAAGACGGACGGAGCAGCGAGGATGAAGCAGCGAGGATGAAGCACCGAGGAGCGGCGCGGATCAGAAGTCCGGAATGGTAATATAACCATCGGGGGGGGGGCCCTTACAAGGGGGGGCGAGTGCCAGCATTTGGGGGCTATATGCACTGGTTCCCCCTGCCGCTGATTGACAGGGGAAGCAGTGCATATTTAATGAGCGGCCCCACGTGACGGGGCCGCTCATACAGCAGCCTCCCCCCGCCTCCTCCAGCCTCCACAGCCCCGGACACAGCCCCCCCCCCGTATTGACTCGTGTATAAGCCGAGGGGGAGACTTTTCAGCCCAAATTTTGGGCTGAAAAACTCGGCTTATACACGAGTATATACGGTAGTTGCCAATTGTACAGGGAGCTGCCAGCAGAGGCTCAAGATGATTTGCTCATCATGTAGTCAGGGTAACAGAGCATTCCTTAGACAACCATTAATCACCTCAGTGATAGCAGCTAAGGCTCTCATACTCGACACTGAATAAATTGAGGAGTTTTGAAAATGTGTTTTCTATAAGTCCATGATTTTTTTCTTCTTGGTGTTGCTATTTTAATATTAAGTTTCGTGTATACACACAGCCTTTAATTTTCTAAGTGTGTTCACATGCATAATCACAGGACAAGTGTTAGCAATCTGGCTTGTAAAATATGAATACTAACAATGTCAGCATATGTGATGCATAGTATGGAAACATTTCTGCAGCCTTACCCTTAAGGCAGTCATATTCCGAAGCATGAAGTCTCCAAGAATTTGCATGTCTTTTGCACGTGCAAATCTTCCTTCCCTAGAAAACACATTTTACAAGTCTTCAAAGCATAGTGACAACAAGGATGAAAATAGCAAATTAAATGGGTTTGTCTCCATAACTCAAGGTCCCGTTTGCAAAAATCAGCTTATTTTGCCAGGAGAAATTACAGCCATTTGGGCACTTCTCCTGTAGTAGAGGTAATGCAGAATTACATGGCAGCCATTCAGTTTGTCATTCATGTAGTACAAGGACAGCTTAAGTCCATCACAATTGGAAACCCTTTTGGCTGAAGACCCATCAATTATGTTCATACCCCCTAAGTAACTACTTTTTTAGCTTGTTAGGCTGTGTGCTTATGGTCAGTATACGCAGCGTCTTGCCACTGCTTCTAAAACACTGCGTAGTACAGTATAAGCATAGTGGATGGGATTTCAAGAAATCCCATCCTCACTATGTGTAACCCGCCCGCAGCGTGTTTGGAGCTGCGGTGTGGGTTGCCGGCAGTCCGCTCCTCCGCAGCATGTTCATTGCATGCTACGGAGTTGGAAGCTGCTCCCATCGGGTGACTGCAGGGAGAAGCCGCCCTGCACCCACCGCACATGGTGAGTCGAGGTGGCTGCGGTCTCCCTGTGTCCACCGACAGCTTCACTCAGGTCCAGAGGAGTTGCATCCAACACGCAGCTCCTCCGGACCGTGAGCACACAGCCTTATTGTTTAAAGCCGAAGTTAGTTGTAAAACATCAGTCTACACAAATATTTGTGAGGTAAGCACAGCATAGCAAAACTCTCCTCTCCACCAGGTCGGTTTTTTAATAATATTTTGTATATGTATATGTGTGTGTATACATATAAAAACACATATACACACTGGTGATCAAACTTAGAGAACAACACACAATTTCCTTAATGTTAAGATCATTGTGTTGTCCTATGTGAACATATCCTAACATGAGTAATTAACAGTATTTTAAGGTTATTTCATAAATTGAATATATTCTAAAGAACAGAATAAAAATGTAAATGACATAATGAAAAATAACACTCGCCAAAATTAGAGAACACTTTCAGATACCTGCAAGTTAGCGGTGGTATTCTGCACCTGGTGCTAATTTCTTTAACTATCTGACAAACCGCATTTAACTGGCAGCTCTACTTTCTAGTTTGCGCTCACTTTGCAAAAATGGTGTGCCGTTCCAAAGTGACTGAAACCCTCCAGCAGCAGGTTGTCCAGATGGAAGGCCAAAGGGGTCACCTTATCAGCCATAGCAACAGACATTGGTCATTTCAAGTCTGTTATTTCTAGAATATTGCATCTTTACAACATCACAAACTCTTAAGTCCCCCAAGAAGGCTAGTCGCAGTTGAAAGACAAATGCCAGTGAGGACAGGATAATGCAGATAATCACCATGGGCAATCGTTTCAAGACTGCAGTTGGAATAGCTTGCCAGTTCAGCACTGAACAGGGTGATGATCTGTCCAGTGATACAGTGTCATGACGTTTAAGAGCATTTGGACTGAAAACCGACTCTGCAGTGACCAAACCTCTCATTAGCAGAAATAATCAAAAGACTAGACTCATCTTTGGTGAGGGGCATGTTGTGTGGACAGAGTACAAGTGGTCTACAGTTCATTTTAGTGATGAAAGCAAGTTTAATTTATTTGGGTCTGTTGTGAAATATTATGTTCGCACAAACTACACAAAGACTGAACCCAAAGTGTGTAAAGAAGTCAGTGGAAAGTGGTGGAGGAAGTGTCATGGTTTGGGGAATGTTTTCTCCTGCAGGGTTGGACCTCTCATACAGCTACATGGCAGAGTGAGTGCAAGTGTGTATCAGAACCTTCTTCAACAACACGTGGTTCCTTACTTGAGTTCAGCCCTCAATCAGCCAACAATTTTATGTAGGACAATGCCACCTGTCACACAACAAAAATGGTAAAGCAGTTCCTTGAAACAGAAAACATTGAAACAATGAAATATTCACCCAGAGTCCTGATCTAAACCCAATAGGAAACCTCTGGAAAATCCTTGGTGACAAAGTTATGGCCAAGAAACCAACAAGAGTCACAGAACTATGGAAGAGACTGGAAGAAGAGTGGACCAAAATCACCAGAGCAGTGTGCGAGACTAGTGATGTCCTGTGGCCGCAGATGTGCTCAACTCATTCAAAGCAAAGGCCTGTACAAAGCAAAGGCCTGTACACCTCCTACTGATTAGTGACTGTTGTAACCTTCACAACATTTAGTTTTAATCTTTCTCTGTCTACAGTCATTGCTGTTCTCTAATTATGATCATCACGTTTTGTGTAAAATAAAGGTTTTAAGTTGATAAACATTGGATATTATGGAATACACTGTTCTAGTGGCACGGTGCACCCCTTACAGAAAAAACAACAAATGTTGATCAATGTAGATTACATTCTGTCTGAAAAAAAATCACGTGATCATATATATACATAAATAATCCAAGGGCTGGACACCTGGATTTGATTCTATAAAACATTTTGAAACAATATTGAAAAAAAACCTTTTTAGACAATATTTCAGGATATCCTAAAACTAATTTACTGTAAATTAAAGACTATGTTCACATGGCGCGCTATTGGTCCGATTTGTACGGATCCGCTATTTGCAGTGAAACGGATTGATGTTGGCTATCCAAGCAAAGTCAAAGCATTTCACTATTTGGCATTCAGACACTGCGATTTTTACGCTGAAACGCGGATCCGTACAAAAAAGTCACATGTCCATTTCTTGGCATTATATGCCTGCGCTTTTTACTCACGTCGCCGCGCTCCCCGGTGACCTCACCTCATACCGAGGCCACAGGACCTGTGGAGGACCTTGGACAGCACCATGTGACCAAGCGACGTCACCTGGTCACATAGCAGGCTGCAGGGTCCTAGAGGTAGAATCACTGCGGCCTCCGGGGATGAGAGCATACCACTGGAGGTCACCGAGGGAGCGTGGCGAGGTGAGTAAAAGCATAGTAGCGTTCACTCACAAAAGGATGCGCTTTGTGAGGCTCTTGGTGCAGTTTTGCCCCAAAAACGGATCCTCACAAAACTCAGCAAAAGTGCTGTGTGTGAATGTAGCCTAAAACATGATTGAAATAAAACATTATCCTTTGGTATAAAAATGTGAAGAGCGGTTACATTGGCCCTGGTAGTTAAGAAGAAGGCAGGAGAAAGGTTCTATATGATCACCTGCATGTATCTGTATTCAGATAATGCAAAGAACATAGAGGCATTCTTCTAGTGTTGTGTTTGGATAGCTTGTGCTTTGTCTTAAATAATGCTAGCAGTTTTCATAAAATTTGATTATTATCTTTTTAATTCTCACCCTGGCTCAGCTGTATATTTTCTACAGTGTAACTTACCTCACAAAATAAATCAAAATATCAATATATTGTTCAAAAAAAGTCCTTACTTTATGATTATATCATTACCAAAGGCTTAAGATGTCCTCAAGTTGCTGCAAAAATTCCTGGTGAAATAGCCGTATGGGCTCCATGCAAGAAAACAGAGGCTTCATCTGGTGCTCCAGTGTTTCCTGTATTTCGCCACCTTTACCGAGCGCTTTTTCGAGCCACTATAAACCAATGTACAATATGCCATAATAAAGAAAAGTGTATGTGGGGGGAAGGGGCATCTAATGGGCAAATGCCAAATAAAATTTGAAGCTAATAACAGCTATAACTATTAGAATACTGAGCATTATCATCATCAATAGAGGGATGGGATATCTTGCCAATATTGGAGATCTTATAGCTTTAAATGAATCTGTAAAAAAAACAATCCCCCAACCCAACCCTGCAAACTACTAATATTGTCATATTGTTCTCTGAATAATAATGGCATCTAATGTTACCGATGCAAACTGTTGCTCCCTGGCTGAAAAAACTGAATTAGTCCTTACCGGTAATTCCTTTTCTTGGAGCCTTCCACGACAGCATTGGAGGATGTCGTCCACGCCCTATTGGGGGACAGGAACACAGAGAGGTTAAAAGCCCCTCCCCTTCCTCAGTACTCCAGTGTTTACCAAGATCACACGTAGCCATGGATTACCTGATACAAACCGGAATCAAACACCAACAAGGGGGGGAACTGATGCTGTCGTGGAAGGCTCCAAGAAAAGGAATTACCGGTAAGGACTAATTCAGTTTTCTCCATTCGCCTTCCACGACAGCATTGGAGGAATACCACCGATACTCCTCAGGGTGGGACTACTGTCTGTAGGACTTTCCTACCAAAGGACAGATCCCGAATGAAGGACAGATCTAACCTATAGAGGCGAGAAAAAGCGAGGAGAGACTACCACGTAGCCGCTCTGCAAATCAGCTCCGATGAAGCTCCAGCCTGCTCCGTCCAGGGAGTAGCAGCAGCCCGAGTTGAAGGAGCCTTCAACCCCACCGGAGGAGCAAGGACCGGAGCGACGTAGACCTCACAGATCACCTTCGTGATCCAGGAAGTGATGGTAGCCTGGGAAGTCTTCTTCCCTGTATTATTCCCAAAAACCGAACAAACAGGTTCTGATCTAACCTGCAGGAAGCAGACTCTCGGAGATAGAGGAGGACAGTTCGACGTACATCCAAGGAGTGAAACACGGCCTCAGCCGCATTAGCAGGAGATTGACAAATTGAAGGCAGAACCACAACCTGGGACCGATGGAAAGCCGACAACTTTCAGAAAAAAAGATGAATGCAACCGAAGCGTAATGCGAACAACGGACACCACGAGGCACGAAGCCCGGACATAGAGTGCGGACACCACGAGGCACGGAGCCCGGACAGAGAGTGCCTGCAGTTCTCCAACTCTGGAGCAGAAGTGATGGCCACCAAAAACGCCACCTTGTGAGAGAGAGACGTAAGGGATGCAGCAGACAAGGGTGCAAAAGGGACTTTGAGCAAGCCCTTGGAGAACAAGCATCAAATCCCAGGGAGGGACAGAAGGCCGAATCTGGGGACGCCACCCCCAAGCAGAAGAAAAAACTGCTTGAGCCATGGATGGGAAGCAAGATCCTGGGCAAAAACCGCCCCAAGTGCCGACCTCTGGACTTAGAGTGCTCGGCCGAAGCCCCAAATCCAAGCTACGCTGCAAAAATCCAAGAGTTGGGCCACAGTAGGATGATGCATGGTCGGGATGGAAGGAGCACATCAGGACAGGAACCGATTCCAGCCCTCCCGTAAATAGCGTTTGTCACAGGCTTCCTGCTCTGCTGAAGCGTGCGGATCACTGCCTGGGAGAGACCCTTGGTCCTCAGGATCCCGGCCGCAACAGCCAGGCCGCCCGAATGAGCCACTGAGGGCCCGGGTGAAACAGAGGACCCTGGGACAGCAGGTTAAGACTGGGCTAACATAATCGGTCCCTCCAGGCCCAGGTCTCGGATGGCGTCGTACCACGCCAGTTTGGGCCCCAGGGGAGCCACCAGGATAATGTAACCCCCTCCGCCCGAATCCGTTGCAACGTCTTGGGAAGTGGCGGGATTGGAGGAAATGCATACACCAACCGGAAGTCCCAGGGATGGGCAAAAGCGTCCAGCCCCCGAGGACGGTCCAACCGCATCAGGGAGAAAAAGGTTGGCACCTTTGTATTCGAGCCCGAAGCGAACAGGTCGATCGAAAGGACACCCCACCTGTCCGTAAGAGAGCGAAATACTTCCGGATGGAAGCACCATTCCCCTGGGTGGACCTCCGTGCGGCTCAAGAAATCTGCCTGTACATTGGCCATTCTCTTCAGATGTACTGCCAAGGAGGAGAGAAGATGGCATACTGCCCACAATAAGAACAGTCTTGCCAGCCCCTGCAAGTGTAAGCCACGAGCACCGCATTGGTACCGCAAGAAAGCAACCGTAGTCACATTGTCTGACAGGACCTTGACATGATGACCCCGGAGAACGTGAGCTGCAGCAAGAAGCGCTTCCTCCCCTGCCAGAAGTTTGAAGACTGGCGACTGACCGAGCGACTCCAAATCCCCTGGAACGGCGTGCGAACTACCATCGTGCCCCAATCGGAACCGCTGGCATCAGTGGGAACGGAGGTCACAGGAAGGTGTCTGGGATTCATCCCCAGGAAAGCGAGGTTACCACCCGCCCCGGGGTCCAAACCCGCGAGATTAAGGAATCCTGACGTCTGTCCCAGGAACTCAGTATGTGTTCCTGGAGCAGTCGGGAAGGAGCCTGAGCCCATGTTACTGACTGAATGCAGGCCATCATGGCCCCTAACAGGGACATTGCTTCCCGCAAGGAGAGCGACCTCCCTGCCCGGAAGCAGGTCAGATTCACGCTGCGCAAAAGCTGATATGCCGCAGGAAGGAACGAGGTCTGTCTGGAGGAGGCCAGCAAGACTCCCAAAAATTGACGTCGGGTTGCAAGCACCCGTTCCGATTCCTGAAGATTGGGTACCCATCCCAGGGACTGAAGAATCTCCAATGTGTTGGAGTCCTTTGTGCGCAGAAGCACTGCCGAAGGAGCCACCACCAACATGTCGTCTAAATAGGGAAGCACACATATCCCCTGGGTCTGGATGAATGTGATCGCTTCCCCCATGAGTTTGGTAACCTCTGGGGCCGACGAAATCCCAAAGGGCAGCACATTAAGCCGTGAATGGACCGTCCCGCATGCCCCGGAGATCGTGAATCGCAGAAAGTGCTTGTGGGACGGGTGAATGGGGACATGAGAATACGCGTTCTGGAGGTCCACAACAACCTGGAGTAGCGCCCCTGTCCCTCCTCTCCAGGAGGAATCGGGGACCCCACACCCGAATCCAACAGGTGTCGCAGACCCAACAAGAAAAACCGTGCGAGAGTCCCCCTGAGGAAGGGAGAGGACTCGAAGACACGGAGGGGCTGGCTCTCGAATTCCAAGCGTAGACCCTCCCAAATGGTCGAGAGGATCCAAGGGCACAAGGAGATTGCTTGCCACTGTGGCAGAAACCGCAGGAGCCGCCCCGCAATGGGGAAGGCGACCTTGTTTAGGGGCGGCTGGTGATGCCGCTGCTGGGGGAGCAAGATATTACGGGTCTTGTTCCCGTACTGGAATGCCCAGCGACCAGACTTAACCTTCCCTTTAGACTGGGAGGGTTGGCTGCGCTCAGGCCAAAAGGACTGCCTCCGAAAGGGCTCCTGTTCCGGGAGACACCTTTTCCGGTCTGACACCTTTTCCAGGATGTCATCCAATGTCCTTTGCAAGGGGAGGCCACACAGCTGGAGCTTAGACGTGACCTCCCCATTCCACCTTGTAAGCCACACTGCCCTGCGAGCTGTGTTAGCCAACACTGCGCACCTGGCGCCAACGCGGAACGACTCAGCAGAGGCATCGGCCAGGAAGTCCGCAGCACGTCTCAGAAGTGGAATGGAGTCCAAAGCTCCTCCCTGGGAGTACCCTGCAGGATGAATACTCCCAGCTGGGTGAGCCACTTAAAGAGAGACCTGCTCACATGTAGAGGAAATGTACACCGTTAAAGACATAGCTGCCGCCTCCCAGGATTTTTTGAGGACACTCCATTTTACGAACGAGGGGGTCCTTCAACCGGGAGGAATCTTCAAAAGGCAACGCGGTCTTATAGGCTAAGCTTCCCAAATGGAATACTGCCATAGACCTTCATGTTAGAAGTCCCATTGACTTTATAGAGACTTCCATAGAGATTCCCATTGGGTCTCTCATGAGGTCTCTCATCCAGCCCGTGACTGAGGCTCCTGCTGCTTAGCTTCAACAGTGTGTCAAGGGCATGCACAATGGGTTTACAATAGCAGCTGATTGCTACCCTGGCCACCTGGATGTCCACCTTCGGGACCTCCCAGACAAAGTCATCACCCTCCAATCCACTCGGATGGGGTGATCCGCTTAGCCGTCAGGCCTCTGAACATTTAGTCCTGCACAGAAGGGGATTCCACCACCTCTACTCCCATGGTACAATGGACAGTGTTCACCAATGCACCCATGGACTCCGTGGAAAAATAGTAGTGTCCAGATTCTCGTGTCTGGACAGAGGCAACAGCGGCAATATCCTCGCCGTCCTCGAACGCTGAGCTCTGGCCAGCCTCCATGAGATCCACAGAGTCACAATCCTGGAGCTTCCTCTCTTACGGAGGGGAAGGCCCGGACGCTGCAGCAAACCCCCGCAGTGCCGAGATAGAAGCCTGCACCTCTTCCCTAACGGATTGGAGCTCCTCAAGCAAGGATGGGGAGTCCATCCTGACAACACTGTCAGTCATGGCCGACACCTTGTTGTAGGAAGAGGGAAATTTTGTGCCGCAGCAACATTATTGCTCCCTTTCACAGACGGCCCTTGTCTCCCTATAGACAAAAAGGGAAGAGAAGGGGGTCCCAGTGTGAGTGCAGGGCTTAAATAACTCTACCCCTTGTGACCACCCCCAGAAACACTTACATGAGCTGGGGGAACGCTGGGCTCTGCAGAAGCAGAGGTGGAAGCCTATCACCCTCCATGTGTCAGGGATCAGCCTTACCTGGGTGTAGCTTCCGGCGGGTACTTATCCAGAAGTACCGTGCCCCCAACGAGGAACACCTGTTCCCTCCCTCCTCCTGGTCACCGGCCGCGGGCAGTAGCGCGCGAAAGTCCTGCTGGGTTCCCTGGAGCCGCGCCCAGCCTGCCACAGCCCTTACAGGAGCCGCCGCCCGAAACCGGAAGTGCCATCCCGGAACCGGAAGTGCCACACCCGAAACCGGAAGTGCCACCCCGAAACCGGAAGTGCCTCCGCGGCACCTCTGATGCATGCCCCAGGGACCGCAGCTGGAGGAGGGAGACGCCGGAGAGCTGAACAGGCCTCCGGCGTTGCAATACACGGCCTGCTTTGCCCCGTAGGACGCAGGAAGGCCGGATGGTCCCACCACGGGAGCCCCGAGAAGGAGGAGGAGGCCGCCCCCGACGTCCATCCCTGGCCCGGCTGTAAGTACACCCCAATGCTGCCTCTGCCGGCCTGACAGCACTGGAACCTCTCCATGCCCCAAGGGGGACAGGAAGACACTGGAGTACTGAGGAAGGGGAGGGGCTTTTAACCTCTCTGTGTTCCTGTCCCCCAATAGGGCGTGGACGACATCCTCCAATGCTGTCGTGGAAGGCGAATGGAGAAAAAAATATTTTCATTTGTGTGCAAAAGAGGCATGATCAGATCACTTCCCAAGCCTTTGCCTCCCGGTGCGGTCTACAGCTCCACCTCAACTTCATCTGCTTGACTAATGGCCACTTTACACGTCCCGATATCGGCGTCCAACTCCGATAAAAAGTCACGTGGTTCGTGCGTTGGCCCAGATATCGTTCGTGCGTTGTATGGTGTAAATGTCCAATACGATGCACGAACGATGCCAAAACGATATCAGGGATCAAATGAGCCTGCTCTCCAACGGCCCGATATTGGATGGACGTTGTGGCTGAATCGTGATGTGTAAAAGCCCAACACCGATATGGAGTACAACTTCCCCTATTCTCTCCCATGTTAAATGGTCGTTCCTGGGTCGGCTGTACAAGGGGGCGTACACATCGCAGTGGCGTTGCCTACCGATATCGCGCTGTGTAACATCTCCTATGCGATCTTGGAATTCTGCCCAGAAAAAGCGCGCTCCCACGGCGTTGTATCCAATATCGGACCGATGTTGGGACGTGCAAAGGGCCATAACAGTTCACTGCTTTGACAATACAAAAAAGGAACAGTGGGGCTGGGTGGAGAATAGAGGCAGAAAAACAGAGGCTCGGGAAGTGCTCCGATTATGCTCAGAGCACTTTAGTCTCATTTTTATATGAATTAACACAGAAATTTGTTTCAGTAGGTAGCAATATTTTGCATCAGTAGATGACATTATCTTTAAGAGATCATATAAACAGTTTGAGGAGTGGATAGATTCCTTTTCAGAATGCTCAACCTAAAGTGGGTTTGATGGAAAAGCAATAAAATAAAATATTTTTACAAGAACAATTTTTAAAACAAAGTCTAAATGCTCTAATAGGCTGTATCAGGGTCAGCATCAGCACCAAGCGCACCTGAGCAAGTGCCCGGGGCCCTGGGCTGGCGGGGGGCCCACAGGCCATCTGGGACACTGGCTGTGCGGTGCTGCGTCGGCATTCAATTACGCCTACGCCTGAGTCAGCTCTGTCTTAATCTTGGGGTGGACCCACCCTACTGCTGAGGCCCGTGATGTCACTTCCTTGTTCTCCACACATTTGTATTCCACTGCTGCGCGGCTCCTCCCGTGATTATCATGCACTGACTTCCTCCTACTTGCTTTGCACAGAGCACAGGTGAGAAAGCGCACAGAAGGGGAGAAGACAGTGTGCAGTAGGGGAGAAGACAGCATACAATAGGTATATTTACGGGGATTGTGTTATATGTAAACACCTGCAGTTTATATATATACACAAGATATATACACAAGCTGCATCCTCTATATTAAAATTCTAAATCGTGGTATGCGTTTATAGGGGCCCACTGAGACTCTTTCGCCTGGGGCTCACTAAAACCAAGAGCTGACCCTGGGTTGTATCTCATAGGGTTGGATTCGGGTGGGGCTCTTTCAGCTTAGGGTAACATCATACGTAGATTAAAAATTCCAAAAATATTTGTAATATTTTTTCCCCTCTGGTTGTTACACCTTGTCAGGTGGGAATCCAACATATTTGAAATTCCAAAACCATCAAAGAAGATAGTAAACTCATTGTAAAATGAATATGAGTTTATCAAAGTTAAGGACTGCACATGAGATACAATTATGGAAAAATATGATGAATGACTGGTACTTTTATCTAGTGATTGAAGCTTACCACAGTTATGACCTCAATGTCCTTGAAATGAGACGTCTCTGTGCTGAGAATTTCCTTGGTGATATAATAGGCTTCATCCATCTGCAGACGAGGGAAGTAAAGATTGTTCTGGTGTTTGCACTTTGGACACCTCTAGCAAAATATGATGGATTCTAATCTGTGATTCAGTTAATATGCATTTATCATGGGAGATGTCAGCTGTCTGCTCCCAACATTGATATGCGTCATTCCCATATATATATTATAATATTAGTTAGCAATGTGCTGGTGCGAATATCATGGGCAAAAGTTTTAAGACAGACACAAATTTAAGTTTTCACAACATTTGCTGCTTTGGTTTTGATAGTGGCAGTTTTCATTAAAGGGAACCTGTCAGGTCATGTACGCCCTCAAATCTATCACTAACTGTTTCCTGGGGGGAAATGTAAGTATATAAATAGTATTAGGGATGTAGTAGGGAGCTGCAGGGACAGGTAGTGTTACACGTTAGAAGGACTAAAGTACCTAACAGGTTCCCTTTACCTTTAGAATGTTATGAAGAGTGAATTGCAAAAAATTGCAAAGTCATTCCTTTTAATGAAAATTAACTTAAACATGGTATACTTGCAGTTTAAGTGGGCGGAAGTTCATGGGTGTGACAGGGGGGCGGAGCTGAGAAAGTGGGCATCATCGCTCATGCACAGTGGGCGTGACTGAGCCCCCGAAATTGATGAGCATGAGCTCACATGTAGAGGGCTTGACTGCTCCAATGTCGTGGGCATGTCCTCGGTTTTCATACAGTAAGGAAATAAGCATGGTTTCTTAAGTCAACGTGGTCAAAGTTTTTTTAAGAAGAGTAGCAGGAGTCTGGGGGAAAGACCCTCAAGTGGGGGTGTAGAGGAAAGCAGGGGGAGAAGCCCCCCTTGCATAATTTAATCTTGTAATGGGCTGCATAATATAATATTTCTATACAATATACTATCCTCTGCACCCTCCCACCTGGGGTCTTACCCCAGACCCCTGCTTCTATACTAAACAACTGTATGACCACGTGGATTTAAGAAATAATTCTTACACGCCCTAACATAGAGATTACCGGGGTCAGCCCTCCCCCCACAATCTGATAAGGATTGCCTTTCCAAGGATATCATAATTAAAACAATTCCTGTAACAGGCAGTCAGTGAATGATTTTTGGTCCCCACTTACCTTGTGGTCAGAAATGTCTTCACCGTCATCATCTCTGGCACTACCACTATCACTTAACGTTGGACTCATGAGTGGAGATCTGCCAGGCTGGGAAGACGGGGAGGGCGGCCTGAGCATTACAGTAGACATGTGACAATCTGTAGATTAAAGAAAACACAAAATTACATTTTACAAAAAGTTTGTGCCTGTGGGAAAACATATGTAATGGTAATGAATAATCACAGTCTGTTAAAGGGAAATATTAACTTTTCTATGAATTAATCAGGTTTACAAATCGGAATTCTAAATTAATACAGATGAATCCCCTGTTCTGGACCCAATTAGTGGAAAATGGCTACACAGTGTGAATCTGGCCTCCCATATGTCTATGTATTACCATCAGTAGTCACAGCGTAATGCTTCATTTTCCCCATAGTGGTACTTAAAGGGGACCTGTCACCAGGTTTTTGCAATTTAATCTGGGAATAGCATAATATAAGACCCGAGATCCTGATTCCAGCGATGTGTCACTTACTGGGATGCTCAGTGTAGTTTTGATAAAATCACTGTTTAATCATCTGGAGGTTATCATTAGCAGTCTCCTTGGTCTGCTGCCAAGTAGACTGGCATATTCACAGACTGCTAAATCTGCAACTGAAAAAACACTAATTTTATCAAAATTACAGCAAGCAGCTCAGTAAATGACACATCGCTGGAATCAGGGTCTCTTACTACATTATGCTGCTCTCAGTTGGGATGGCAAAAGCCTGGTGACCGGTTCCCTTTAAGAAAAATTAGACAATTGCTTCTGGATTACTACTCAGATTAGAACTTTTTATCATGGAACATTTTTAATGCCAAATTTACAGATCAGTTTTTATTTAACCCCTTAGTGACGGAGCCAATTTCCACCTTAATGACCAGACCATTTTTTGTAATTCTGACCACTCTCCCTTTATGAGGTAATATCTCTGGAACGCTTCATTGGATCCGAGCGATTCTGAGATTGTTTTTTCGTGACATATTGGGCTTCATGTTGGTAGTAAATTTAGGTCGATCATTTTTGCGTTTATTTGTGAAAATATTAAAAAATTGGCAAAAATTTTGAAAATTTCACCATTTTCAAATTTTGAATTTTTATTCTGTTAAACCGGAGCGTTATGTGACACAAAATAGTTAATAAATAACATTTCCCACATGTCTACTTTACATCAGCGCAATTTTGGGAAAAAATTTTTTTGGGGTTAGGATGTTATAAGGGTTCAAAGTTCATCAGCAATTTCTCATTTTTCCAGCAAAATTTACAAAACCATTTTTTTTGTGACCACATCACATTTGATGTCCCTTTGAGGGGTGTACACGACAGAAAACACCCAAAAGTGACACCATTCCAAAAACTGCACCCCTCAAGCTACTCAAAACTACATTCAAGAAGATTATTAACCCTTCAGATGCTTTACAGGAACTAAAGCAAAGTGGAAACAAAAAATGGACATTTTAATTTTTCCAACAAAAATATTCTTTTAGCCTCAATTTTTTAATTTTCACATGGGCAACAGGATAAAATGCATCCTAAAATTTGTTGGGCAATTTCTCTTGAGTACACCGATACCTCATAAGTGGTCATAAACCACTGTTTGGGCGCACAGCAGGGCTCAGAAGGGAAGGAGCGCCATTTGATTTTTGGAGCTAAGTTTCCATTCAAAAAGTCAAATGGCGCTCCTTCCCTTTCGAGTCCTGCCGTGCGCCCAAACAGTGGTTTATGAGCGCACATAAGGTATCGGTGTACTCAGGAGAAATTGCCCAACAAATTTTAGGATGTGTTTTATCCTGTTGCTCATGTGAAATTTAAAAAATTGAGGACAAAAGAAAGTTTTTGTGAAAAAATAATACTTTTTCATTTGTACGGATCAATTTGTGAAGCACCAGAGGGTTCAAAGTGCTCACTATGCATCTAAATAAATTCCTTGGGGTGTCTAGTTTCCAAAATGGGGTCACTTTTGGGGGAGCCCCAATGTTTAGGCACACGGGGGCTCTCCATATGTGACATGGTGTCCACTAACAATTTGAATGGAAAATTAGCTTCAATTGTTAGCGGAGACCATGTTGCGTATGGAGAGCCCCTGTGTGCCTAAACATTGGAGCTCCCTCACAAGTGACCCCATTTTGGAAACTAGACCACCCAAGGAACTTATCTAGATGGGTGATGAGCACTTTGAACCCCGAGGTGCTTCACAAATGAAACCATAAAAATGAAAAAAGAAACTTTTTGTGGAAAAGAAAGTACTTTTTCATTTTTACGGATCAATTTGTGAAGCACCTGGGGGTTCAAAGAGCTCACTATGCATCTAGATAAATTCCAGGGGATGTCTAGTTTCCAAAATGGGGTCACTTGTGGGGGAGCTCCAATGTTTAGGCACACAGGGGCTCTCCATACGCGACATGGTGTCCGCTAACTATTGGAGCTAATTTTTAAATTCAAATTGTTAGCGGACACCATGTCGCATATGGGGAGCCCCTGTGTGCCTAAAAATTGGAGCTCCCCCACAAGTGACCCCATTTTGGAAACTAGACCCCCCAAGGAACATATCTAGATGCATAGTGAGCACTTTCATACCCCAGGTGCTTCACAAATTAGTCCATAAAAGAAAATAAAAGAAGATTTTTGTGAAAAAAAAGTACTTTTTCATTTTTACGGATCAATTTGTGAAGCACCTGGGGGACCAAAGTGCTCCCTATGCATCTAAATAAATTCCTTGGGGTGTCTAGTTTCCAAAATGGGGTCACTTGTGGGGGAGCTTCAATGTTTA
Source organism: Allobates femoralis (assembly GCA_033576535.1). Lineage (NCBI taxonomy): Eukaryota > Metazoa > Chordata > Amphibia > Anura > Aromobatidae > Allobates > Allobates femoralis. The sequence continues at coordinate 97,481,273 of JARQOC010000001.1, forward strand.
GGCACACAGGGGATCGCCATACACGACATAGTATCAACTTACAATTCCAATTGTTAGCGGACACCATGTCACGTATGGAGAGCCCCTGTGTGTCTAAACATTGGGGCTCCCCCACAAGTGACCCCATTTTGGAAACTATACGCCCCAAGGAACTTATCTAGATGCATAGTGAGCACTTTGAACCCCCAGGTGCTTCACAAACTGATCCGTAAAAATGAAAAAGTACTTTCTTTTCCACAAAAATTGTCTTTTTTCATTTTTATGGATCAATTTGTGAAGCATCTGAGGGTTGAAAGTACTCATTATGCATCTAGATATGTTCCTTGGGGGGTCTAGTTTCCAAAATGGGGTCACTGTGGGGGAGCTCCAATGTTTAGGCACACAGGGGCTCTCCATATGCGACATGGTGTCCGCTAACAATTTGAATGGAAAATTAGCTCCAATAGTTAGCGGACACCATGTCACGTATGGAGAGCCCCTGTGTGCCTAAACATTGGAGCTCCCCCACAAGTGACCCCATTTTGGAAACTAGACGCCTCACGGATTATATCTAGTGGTATAGTGAGCATTTAGAACCTACAGCTACTTCACAGAATTTGATAACGTCATATTGAACATTTTCTTTTTTTCACACAATTTCTCACTTTTAGGGTACTTTCACATCAGCGGTTTTTTGCCGTTCACGGCAGATGCGGTGAAAAAACCGCATCTGCCGCGATTACCGTATAACTGCTGCACTTGCGGCACAGTTGCGGCAAGCCCCATAGAATGTCTATGCGGGCTTGCGGCAGGTGCGGCAAGTGCAGTATCAGCACTTGCGGCAGATGCGGCAGCAAAAAAAACGCGGCTGACCGCGTTTTTTTTTTCGCGGCTGCACCTGCTGCAAGTGCCGAAACCGTACTTGCTGCACCTGTCGCACGCTTACCGCAAGCCCCATAGACATTGCATGGGGCTTGCCGCAAGTGCAGCGGTTATGCGGTAATCGCGGCAGATGCTTTTTTTTCACCGCATCTGCCGCGATCGGCAAAAGCTGCTGATGTGAAAGCAGCCTTAGAGCATGTGCACAAGATCCGGAGACACCGTGTCCTGGTCGTCTCCTCTCCTGCATTTTTTTTCTAGTATTTCTTTATTAAATTTTTTTTTAAAAATGACGTGGGGCTTCGCCACACTTTTGGTCCAGCCAGGTACAGCAGGCAGCTACGGGCTGCCACCAACCCCTTCTGCCTAGTTTTACCTGGCTGGAAACCAAAAATATAGGGAAGCCCTTTTTTTTTAAAATTATTTCATGAAATAATTTTTAAAAAAAACGGCGTGGGCTTCGCCATGTTTTTGGGCCAGCCAGGTACAACTAGGCAGCTGGGGGCTGGAATCCTCAGCGTAGGGAGGCCCAAGCTTTCTGGGCCCCCCCCCGCTGCGAATTGCAGCCCGCAGCCGCCCCAGAAAATGGCGCATTCATAGAAGCGCCATTTTCTGGCGCTGTATCCAGCTCTTCCAGCTGCCGTGTAGCGATGGCAGACTGGGTAATAAGGGGTTAATGCCAGCTTTTTGGCAGCTGGCACTAAGCCCGAGATTCATAATATAGGGCCAATGTTAGACCCGCCATTAGGAATCTCTAGTAAATTGTAAAGAAGACACAACACAGAGAAAGATTTTTTTATTAGAAAAAAAAACAAACACAATTTTGACCCCATCTTTATTTGTCTGTGGCGTCCGACGTAGTCCAGTGGGCGGTGATGTCCGACGTAGTCCAGTGGGAGGTCCCGCGATGTTTCTCGGTGTTATAGCATATGGGGGCATCCCCCATATGCTATAATAAGGCACTCTCCCAGGGGAATGATAGGTCATGAACACTGTAAGTTCATAACCTATCACGATCCTGGGGTCACACAGAGATTAACGGATCTTCATAATAATCTCTAAGGGTACGTTTACACGCCGCAACCGCGGCGAGAAATATTGACGGCGATATGTCGCCTTGCAATAATCGCCGTTCAAAATCCCTCCCAATTGCGGCGTGTAATTGGGGAATTTGGCGGCGATATGTCGCCTCGCCACGGTCGCCTGATTTCAGAGCAGTGCACAGAGATCAGGCGACCGTGGCAAGGCGACAGATCGCCGCCAAATTTCCCAATTACATGCCGCAATTGGGAGAGATTTTGACGGCGATTATTGCAAGGCGACATATCGCCGTCAATATTTCTCTCAACGGTTACGGCGTGTAAAGGTACCCCTGTGTGACTCCTGGATTGTGATGGGTCATCCCTTGTTTGACCTCAGGGGAATGATAGGTCATGAACTCTAAGGTCATGGCCCATCACAATCCAGGGACCACACAGGGGTAACTGATCTTCATGATCTCTAAAGCAGATCACCATGAAGATCACTTAACCCTTGTGTGACCCCATGGGAATGATAGGTCATGAACTCTGTAAGTTCATGACCTATCATTCCCCTGAGAGTGCGCGCACACAGCGGCGCGCACAGAAGAGGAGACAGTCTGCTGGTGCCAGGATCCAGGAGCGGGACCCCAGGATCGGGACTCCAGGATCCAGGAGCGGGACCCCAGGATCGGGACTCCAGGATCCAGGAGCGGGACCCCAGGATCGGGACTCCAGGATCCAGGAGCGGGACCCCAGGATCGGGACTCCAGGATCCAGGAGCGGGTGAGAGAGAGAGGAGGAGGGAAGCTGGAGGAGCGGTGCTGCAGGAGCGGGGCCGGAGGAGCGAGGAAGGGAGCCGGAGGAGCGGGTAAGAGGAGCGGAGGAGAGGGTTAGAGGAGCGGGGCTGGAGGGGCCAGGAGGGGGCTGTGGGTATCACAGGAGCGGGGCTGGAGGAGCGGAGGGTGGAAGCTGTAGGAGCGAGGAGGGGGCTGGAGGAGCGAGGAGGAGCGAGGCTGGAGGAGCTGGAGATGGGGGGCTGGAGGGGGTCAGAGGCTGCAGAAAGTGTTGGTGACACAGGGGGATGTGTTACTAATGCGATCTGACTTGTGACATGTCAGATCGCATGCAGCTGCAGGGGAGGCGGCGCGTTTTTACATGCGCCGCCATTTTGAGATGGCCCGGGGAGGGGTGGGGCGGTAAAGGGGGTAATCTCAGGCACAGGGGGTCTTAGGGGCCTTAGGGGTTAATGGATCACTTTGATCCGACATGTGTTTTCATGTCGGATCAAAGTGAAAGCATTTTTTACAAAGCACTTTCACTTTTATAATGTGATGATCGGTAAACGGTGTTTACCAGTCATCACATTACAGGTGCGGGTACAAAAGCAGCTAATTACTAATCTCTAGGGTGTCAGCTACATTCGGTACGCTGACACCCTAGAGGTATTTGCTCCAGGGACGGCGCTACAGGGCTATTTCCTGCCCGACGTCTACAGACGTATGGCTGGGCTTTAGTACCCTTTTTTTCGGACGTCTGTAGACGTTAGGCTGTCGTCTAGGGGTTAACCTCAGAATGATTTTCATTTATTTTTGGTCATGTGTCTGTTTTTACCATCCACGTCATGAGTTTTATTTATGAGGGAAAATTGGTGGAGGTTTCCCAAGTTTCTCCTAGCATTAGTGAACAATGGACATTAGTAGATTGCTACTCTGCAATTACATTCACTTGAATGGGCAAGTGTAATCCACAAATCAGGCAAAACTCAGAAATTCCTTAACTGATTTGGTCCGCAAACACAGACAGACGTGTGACAAGTCCCATAGACTAAAAAACATGTATGATATGCGCACAAAAAATAAGTTGATAAAAAAATACATGTGAAATTCACACGTGGAAATGGGACCTATGGTAGTGAGATGGTCAAAAGTGAACAACGCCTTAAAGTAACCATTCATAGCTCAATTTTCAGTACCCCTTATGGAACATGAAGGATTTCTTTGATGGCCTCCACAAGATTTCATATTTTGATCTAAATAAATCACTTAGAATTCGGTATAACGTGATGATGAATGCTTTAATGTTTTTTCATCATTAATTCATATGGAGTCTATGGTAAAACTAAAGACCAAGGCATGAACGAGCTATGAACACCACTAAATTGTAGATCCAATGCACAATAAGTATCCAGCATATGTAGGTAAAAAACTCTGATTTCATCACAACAAATTCTTTAAAAATGTGGGCAACAGAGGTACACTTAGCAGGAAGAGAGCATAAATCCGGACCACTGGTTTACGCGTTTCAAGGCATTTGGTCTCTTTAAATATGTAAACCGATGCTTAGGATGTATTCTGTCTTACTGCCTAATGTACCTCTGCTGCCCATATTTTTAATGAATTTGTTGGAATAAAATCGAGTTTTTAACCTACACATGATGGATACTTTCTGTTCCTTGGATTTTGCAATAGGATTTCCACGCACCCGAAAGGGACAGGTGAGCTGGATAACTTTCTCTATGAACCAAATTTTAGATCTGTGATATATGTGGGTCTACTGAACTCCAAATCATGGGTTACTACCTATGACCAGAGAAGGCCAGGGCACCTGATTTTTTTCAGTGACTTTTCACAATATGCTGTCATCTGTATATAAGGACAACAGTACAGATATCGGTAACGGTGCCTTTTAGCCGCTGACAAGTCTGTGGAGTTTTTGAATCAGAAGATGCATCAGGAAAAAACTTTTTTCTGGTCGTTTTCTTGGCAGCAATTTTTTTTTTTAACATTGCACATAAAAACTATTTAATGAGTTTCATATAGAAGCTGTATGAAGAACGGTCAGATCAATTCTATTAGCAGGTTCACGGTTTTTGCATCCTAAAATGGACAAATAAAAACCCTAGGAAAAAAAAAGAAAAAAGAGATGGAACATAGGCATGGCATGTTTTGGCATTGTGGTGAATAGGTTTGTCAGTTTTGGCATTCTTTTTTCTAGTGCTTTTTTAGGCGAATTCTGACCCCAAAAAGACATTGTGTTCACATACCCTATTTCTGATTGTTTTCTTATCCTTTACTTAAGGCTGGGTTCACATAGCGCTTGCTAATGCAAAAAAACGGAATTTCGGCTACATGCGGAGGGGGCCATTAACTTGAATGACGCAGACAGAGTCACAGTGTGCACTGCTATGCATCATTTTCAACAGTATATGAGTAGTTGAGGTGGGCAGTAAAGGCCCAGTCACACATAACGACGCATCAGCGATCCCGATAACGATGTGCAGAGATCGCTGGTGCGTCGTTTACACATCGCTGGTAAGATGTCAAACAGGCATCTTACCAGCGATGTGAAAAACGACGCACTAGCGATCCAGAATTATACCGAGGTCGTTGTGAATTTTCTCTCCATAGCGTAGCATTGAGATCGTTGCTCATTATCTCTGTCAAACACAACGATGTAGTGTTCCCAGCGGGAGCACAACGACGCAGGAATAACCCAGAGCAGTGTGTAACGATCAACGATCTCACAGCAGGGGCCAGATCGTTGGTGCGTGTCACACAGAACAACATCGCTATTGGGATCGCTGTTGCGCACGAAACCCGTGACGCAACAGCGATCTAGTTAGCGATCTCTTTATGTGTGACAGGGCCTTAAGACAGTCGAGTACGTGTTGCTACCTGCCTCCATTTGTAGACAGATTTGAGCAGTTTTTGAGTTCGTTCAGAGAAAGAATAGTGAGTGAAAACACTATGTAATAATTTTGTTTTTGTTCCTGGATACAAGGTGTGTTTTCCTATAACCCATTATGAATAAAAAAAATAGAAAATAGTTATTGTTCCTCAAAAACATTGATCGGGACTATGAAATTGTCTCAGTATTGAATACGAAAGAGAATTTTCCTGAAAACAGACAAAATTTCAAAATATCATTGTCCTGATCACAGAACAATAACTATTATCTATTTGTTTTAGGCATAACGGGTTAGGAAAACACACTTTGTACCCAGGAACAACAAAAAATAAAAATCTAAATTTGTTACATAGTGTAATTTCCTTGTTTGTAAAATAAATACAAATTTTTTCTGGGCCTTGGTCATAAAAATCAAAGTTTGTGCTGAATGTAGTCGTTTTTCCATAGTCTTTACACATAAGCAGTTGAAATATTACACTTGGAAGCCAGGAACAAAAATTGTGTTACATTGTGAAATCGGGAAGAGACATTTTTCTTTAATCTACAGGGTGGGCCATTTATATGGATGCACCTAAATAAAATGGGAATGGTTGGTGATGTCAACTTCCTGTTTGTGGCACATTAGTATATGAGGGGGAAGGGGGAGAAACTTTTCCAGATGGGTGGTGACCATAGCAGACATTTTGAAGTTGGCCTATTTGGATCCAACTTTATTTTTTTCAATGGGAAGAGGGTCATGTGACACATCAAACTTATTGAGAATTTCATAAGTAAAACAACGATGTGCTTGGTTTTGACGCAACTTTATTCTTTCATGAGTTATTTACAAGTTTATAACCACTTATAAAATGTGTTCAAAGTGCTGCCCATTGTGTTGGATTGTCAATGTAACCTCTTCTCCCACTCTTGACACACTGATAGTAACACCACAGAAGAAATGCTAGCCCAGGCTTCCAGTATTCGTTGTTTCAGATGCTGCACGTCTCGTGTCTTCACAGCATAGACAATTGCCTTCAGATGAGTGATGAGGAAAACTTTTTTGTGAATGGTGAAGTTAACAAAGAAAACCAGTGCTATTGGTCTGACACTAACCCACAGTGGATAGATCCCTCCAAGACTGTTGGAACACAAAAATTGATGGTATGATGTGGTATATGGGTACAAAAATAGGGGGGCCATTATTCATCAATGGAAACCTCAATGCCACTGGATATCTGAATCGTGTAGCAATTTCAATTTCGAACACATTTTATAAGTGGTCATAAACTTGTAAATAACTCATGAAACAATAAAGTTACGTTATAACCAAGCACACCATTGTTTTACTTATGAAATTCTTAATACGTTTGATGTGTCACATGACCCTCTTCCCACTGAAGAAAATAAAGTTGGATCCAAAATGGCCAACTTCAAAATGGCCACCATGGTCACCACCCATCTGGAAATGTTTTCCCCCTTCCATATACTAATGTGCCACAAACAGGAAGTTGATATCACCAACCATTCCCATTTTATTTAGGCGTATCCATATAAATGGCACACCCTGTATATTACAAGCGTTCTAATCTCTGCTTGTACTGCATTAAAGTACTGTACAATAAACATGTAATTACTTTTAACCCTGCTGTTCTGTTGGGTCAAAAATGAACAGAACATTATAAGTGTATAGTGGACCTGAACAGAACAGCAAGGTTAGTGTTTTGGACTCTAAGGACACTTGAAGCACAACTGAATGTTAATCAGAAGGAATACAAAAACTCTCTAAACTGCACCAACAAATTATAGAGGTTTGTCATTCCCTTTTTTTATTTGAACATATAATTACTAAATTATACTGTGCTGCCCCCCTGCATAGCTACCTGGGTCACGCTGATCCTGCCTTTTCCAGCAAGGCGTGTGCAAGACTGCAACAGACATATCAGTGCAGCGGTCATGTGACTTGGCAGAGCACCCAGGTCGTGGAGGAGCAGGGGATTAGTAGAGGAGTGTTTTTTTGGAAAATTTACATTTTTTTTTATATATATTTGTTATAAATTAAAAAAGGGATGGATGATTCAGCTTGAATTTTGATTCAATCAGAATTAGCTAATCAATGTGCCGGAGGAGATAAGTATTGGGAAAATTGAGTCTTTAAAACTTATTAAAATCTTTTAAACTTGTAATAATCTAACCAAATCAAATGTGTCACCTAAACTTGCAAGTCCATAACTTAAGGCTACCCCATTGAAAAAATTTTATGACAACATGACTCCTAACTTCTGTCAAGGGGTAGTGCTTTGGAAAATCACTGCAGGATAGATGAATAGCAAGATATGGCTTACATTGGAGTTTACAGGGACAGGAGCTGGACCCGCCACAATCATCTGATCATCTTTTTAAAGTAAATGTCTGTGGAACCTCTTTCTTTTTAAGAGTCTCAAACACGGGACTAACATTTGACCATGTTTATTGAACGTTTGGAAGTCCATTAAGAAAAAGTACAGTTCATGAATGGAATGGTAATAGAAGACATCCTAGAGCAAAGTAGAGTTCAAAGAAAAATAAAAAATACACAACATGCGAGATTTAGGAAATCAAAGTGAAACACATACACATGAGGTAGACAGGTGAGATCATGCAGAACACTAAAAGAAAACTAAAAGAGAAAACAAAAACCTTGAGAACTGTAAAGCAAAGCCAAAAAGAATCCATACAGCAACAGAATCATCATGGAAAAGAAAAGAAAGACAGATGCTAAGCGTGATGGCGAAAGTCAAGAGTAGACATCCAATAAAAAAACCAAACATGTGCCATCTCCATCTGCAGAGGACGATCCACTGGACGATACAGTGTCTACCAATTCACTGCTCCTTGACATTTGCAACCATGTGAAAAGTAGATGACCGTGCCTTCAATCCACACTCCAGCTTCTGGTCTGGTCTGGTTTGTATAATTTGAAGGCCTTCGTAACAAAATCTGAACTATTCATAGAGATAACGATATAACACAAGTCACGTCTTCAGACGCGCCTCTAACAATGCTCACATGAGACTTTATATGGCGTGTCACAAGTTCCACTTCATTTCACTACTGGATACAACATGAAAAACAAAACTCATCCAGTGTACACCAGAAGTGCATTATACTTTGCTTCCACATCCCCAAATCAGGGGCTAGAAACAGAATATTTGGCAAACCTGAGCTATGAAGTCTTTGATGAAAACCTGAAAAAAAATGCACCTTTGATTTAAAATCTTAATTAATATACAGTTAACTAGACAGGGCCTGATCCCATCGCATCAGACTATTCTAGAATGTGTGCAATTACATATTAATCCAACTACTCTGCTACTAATCACAGCGCAACCAAAGAGGGTGGTGGGAGCCTGGACGGGATGGAAGTGGCTTGGCAAGCGCTGCTGCTGCTCACCAGCCCCCTGTGCTCCCTCTTTCCCCATGTACTGCCTCTTCCCTCGTGCTGTCTCTCACACCGTACGCTCTTTTCCTTCTGTGCACTCTCTATCCTTGCACTGTTTTCCCCCGTGTGACATCTTTTCCCTATGTGTGGTGTATTTTTCTCCAGTGTGACATCTTTCACCCTGTGCACACTCCCCCTTGTGCACTCTCTATCCCCCTGTTGTGCACTGTCTCACCCCTGTGCAATGTCTCCCTTTTCCCCTGTACGCTGAGCTGCCGAAGCAGCAGGAGGATGAGTCCACCCCAACGGTATAACGAAGTGGACCCAGGTGCAGGTGATAATGAATGCCTGGGCTGTAGCCAGTGTCCCGGATGGCATGTCCTAGAGGTGGTGCTCTTTTATTTGACTGATCAACCAAATTTATGGGCTTCTTCACATTCCAGTTTAAGGCTATGGTCACACAGTGCATATCTCCTGTGCTTTTGGGGGCGTGCATTTTTTGCCGCGTTTTGCATATTTTTTTAATTTTTCATACATGTTTTCACATTTATTTTGCTTTCCCAGTGTATATAGATACATTGGGAAAGCAAATGTCCCGGCCCGACATGTCATATGGGGGAGAAACACAGGATTCTTCCTCCCCCAGTGTGACATCACATCCTGCTTTTCCTCCAGCACCCGCGTTATAGGTGCTGGAATTGCGCATTTTCTGAATGGCGATGCATAATTCCAGTGCTTATAATGGGCCCTATGGAGGAAAACGCATGATAAAAAGTGCAATTTACAAGTTCATTCTTTTTACACACACGTGTTTGGCCCCAAATGCGTGGCTGACAATAGTGCAGCGCCTGAACGGCAAAAGTGAATTTTCATTCACTTTGCCGAAAAACGCAGATGCGCTTTTGGGGAAAAAGCGCACATAACAAGATGCAAGAAAAACGCACTGTGTGAACGTAGTCTAACTGTAATTTTCTACTTTAACAGTAATTTAAACTATGTCTTATAGGTGGCATTGTTTTCACAACAAATTTATAGACAACAGACAGACTGGCCTAGTTTTGTATAGTAGATATAAAGAAATAGTTGGACAGTGAATAAAGCGTCAAGATTTGGCATGTGAGAGCCACTGCTTTTTATTTAAAATGCAAGTGAGATGTCATTGCAGTGTAGAAGGTCAGGTTTTATTAGAAGGTTTGAACAAAAATTTGCTGTGAAACGTTTAAAAACTGCAACCATTTTTCTACAAGGCCAACTCATTTCAGAGGCTCAAAAGTACCGTATTTGGTAAAGGTAACGTTTCCATGAATAAAATGTAAATTTTTAATATTTTGTAAAGATTTCTTTGCAGGCAATGACTGCCTTAAGTCTGGAAGCCATGGACGTCACAAAATCCTGGGTTTCCTCCTTTGTGATGCTTTGCCAGGTCTTGACTTCACCTTACTCAATTTATTGCTTGTTTGTGGGTCCTTCTGCCTTAACAGGGAAAATAGAAAGACTTGGTGACAGTAGGGGATCAAAGAAAGGCAAATAATAAAAACTGCTTTTAATGGGTTTAAATGAAATCCAATAATAACAGAATCACCAAAAGCAAAAGAAACCCCCGCCCCTTCTAAAACCCGACACATTTTGGCGTACCTTTAGTCATGGTTATGACCTAACCATGACTAAGTCTAAGACGAAAAGCGTCAGTTTTTAGGGGGTTCTTTTTGCATAAAAACATTTATCATTTGCCTGCCTTGGATCCCCTCCTGTTGCCATATTTTTCTTTTTTTCAATGTTATGGATACCAGGCCAGGACTAATCCATGCAGATAAAGACTGTGTGACAATAAAATTTTGGCAAGGAAATGCCACACCTGGAATCGGCTCCAGACCTTTTTCCTGCTTAATTGATGATGGATTAATGAGGGAATAGCCCATTAAAGAGTTTTTGAGATAATTTTCCAATTACTTTTGGCCCCTTGAAAAAGAAGCCGCTACATATTAAAAAGAACTGTAGTTTCAAAACCCTTATTCCAATTAGGATGTGAATATCCTCAAATTAAAGCTAAGAGTCTGTAAATAAGCCAATATTGATTATATAACTGCATCTTTAATATGTTTTGGTTAACAGGTAAAATGCCGGAAATTGTGTCACTGTCCAAATATTTTTGTAAGAGTCATAAATGTTTCACTCCATGTATCAAGTCTATATTATGGGTGTGTTCAAAGACATTCACAAAGTCTGACCCTGTGTATCTTTAGGAGAAAAGTATTTATTTCCATGTCTCGTCAATGTACGGGGACATTTTGGAGGCATTGCCAGGTACCAAATAAGTAAAAACTGTGCCTCTCTAGATGTGAATCAAATTCTGCAAATCTTAAAGAGGACCTGTCACCTCTCAACGAAGATGATCTAATTGCAGCCCTGAGTGCAGCATGTCTGCTGCATTCAGCAAAGGGGTGCCCCATCCCTTGAGCCCCCCTGTATCCATAGATAATTAATTTAGAAAACTTACATCCTGGAGCCACTTCTCACAGGGGAATCTCACGCCCCCTGCATAATGTATCCTCCCTTTGCTGCCTCAGTCATGGTCTCCCTGGCCTGCATGACGCAGGCGCAGAGACAGGGAGCGTTTTTTTATGATGCTGTCTGTCTGCACCGCTTCCTGTGGTGACGTGAGCTACTTTAACCGCCCTGCTCCATGTTATCACGAAGCAGGGCTGGGAAAGGTTGTGACATCACCGCAGGAGGCTGTCTGCTCCGCCTCCTGCCTGACATCACCGTTTATCCCTGCCCTGCTCCGTGTTATGCTGTATCCACGGAGCAGGGCGGGGATAAGCGGTGACGTCAGGCAGGAGGCGGAGCAGCCGGCCTCCTGCGGTGATATCACAACCTTTCCAAGCCCTGCTTTTTGATAAAATGGAGTAGGGCAGTTAAAGTAGCTCACGTCACCGCAGAAGGCGGTGCAGACGGACAGCATCATCAAAAAAATGCTCACTCTCTCTGCGCCTGCGTCATGCAGGCCAGGGAGACCATGACTGACAGGGAGGAGGCAGCAAAGGGAGGATACGTTATGCAGGGGGCGTGAGATTCCCCTGTGAGAAGAAGTGGCTCCAGCCTCTAGCCACCTATTTGGCTCCAGGATGAAAGTTTTCTAAATCAATTATCTTGGGGTACAGGGGGGGCTCAAGGGATGGGGGACCCCTTTTCTGAATGCAGCAGACATGCTGCATTCAGTGCTGCAATTAGATCATTTTCGTTGGGAGGTGACAGGTCCTCTTTAAAGGGAACTGCAAATTAACTGTATTCACTGTATGTTAACAAGTCATTAATTGGGTTGTCTGGGCTTATTGTAGAATTTCTATCTAGGTATCTAGGCTGCAGAATGTTGACAGTTTGTAATATACATCATGTCAACATGTTGCGTAGTTACCCAGATATCACATATTCACGTCTGCCAGAGAACGTCGAGGGGGCGTTTATGTTGGCGTCTGCATGTAAATGAAGAACTGGCCGTTTACTCCCAGATTCCACCAAACACGGCACCTCCCCCAGTGTACAGTATGCCTAGCCACCCCCAGACTTCTACAGGTCTGCCCCAAACCCTAATGTCACCATCCACTCCCACTTCACACAGCGGTCCCCTCCTCCACTGACACACTGTGCCGAATCCGCAGTTGTGAAGGAGATTCGGTACACTGTCAGCGGAGCAGGGGACTGCTGTGTGCAATATGGTGTGTGCGCTCACACTGTGGCCGCTGTGAGTGCAGCTGAGGTCCGCAGCCCGGGTCTCTCCACAGTGGAGCCGATTCTGTTCCTCTCTATACCTCCTGTACCACAGAGCCAGCGGCTGCAGTAGAGAGAGGACAGGCTCCATCGGCTCTGTGCCCCGCTCTATACTGCAGGAGATCGACAGCAGCTCTACTGTGCACAGGGCCGGTCCTCTATAATGCAGCTGCCAGCTCTGTGGTACAGGAGGTATAGAGAGGAACAGCATTGGCTCCACTGTGGAGACCCAGGCTGCGGACCTAAGCTCCACTGACCCGTGGCCACAGGGTGAGCGCACACACTATATTGTATACAGTGGTCTCCTGCTCCGCTGACACAGTGTACTGAATCTACTTCACAGTTGAGGATTTGGCACAGTGTGTCCGTGGAACAGGGGACTGCTGTGTGAAGTGGGGGTGGGTGGTGACATTAGGGGTTGGGAGGCCTGTAGCATCCTAAAGGAGGATGGGCATACTGAGACTGGGGGAGGGGGCGTGTTTGGTGGAGTCTGGGAGTAAATGACCAGTTCTTCATTTGTATGCAGACTCCAACATAAACACGCCCCTGAATGTTCCCTGGCTCCCGCAAATATATGATATCTGGGTAACTATGCAAAATGTTGACAGGATGTATATTACAAACTGTCAACATTTTGCAGCCTGAAAGCACATAGAAATTATCCAAAAAGCCTGGACAACCCCTTTAAACTTTGTATTTTTTGTGTTTTGAATGGTAACTGAGTTTTTGTGCCTTGATAGTTTTCAGATTATGAAGGAACATATCCCAACAAAAAAAAAAAAGATAATGGTAACAACTAGTTATCAATTTAATATCAAATTTCCAGGAAAAAATATTCAATAATTGTTATTCCAAGGAAGGTATTAAAAGATGCGTCAGCAGAGTCCTTCTTTAACATCCTCTAAAATGTATCCTGATGATATTCAGTTGACACATGTGCACATATATGTGTATATTGGCGCTCTCTGGTAAAGAGACAAAATATCACATGGATGATGTTTTTTTCTAGCTTATGGATATTAAGAATGTTTTCATTCAGTCACAGAGGTAACATGAAAAACGGTGATAAATTGAAATACAAAGTATATTAGAAATTTACAATGTGTACTATACAGTATATAAGCTTCTTTATACAAAGAAATATATTAGGAAAATTAAAAATTTATGTGTGCGAATGTTTCAGCCATATCCAGGTTATCCACTGACGAGCAAAAAGGTAACAAATACAATGTGTTTGAACTTATGACTGTCGTCAGGCTCTATATCTCACCATGCACTACAGATTTGAGAGTGAAACTACCTTCATTGTATAGACAATCATCTTGGTTATCTCATACAATTACTTCAAACTATTTAGCATATGATTAATAATGTAGATTCTGGTAATGTCGCTGCATTGTTACTGTACTCCTATTAGCTCATTGTGTCATTAGGTTGATTCCCAAGCAAACGTCATTGGATCGAATCGAGAAGCCATGAAGAGATTTCGGGTCTCTCAGGCAAGAAAATTGCAAAACAGCATCGTGTGACTGCCATGACAGTTGGATGAATACAAAATAAAATCCATCCAAAAGCCAAGAGCTGGACATTCAGGTAAAATATCAGAGTCTACAAGTTGGCTCATCACAAGGTCTGATCAGGCGCGACAAATACGGCAGTGGAGGTGGCTCATATACTTCGTAAGGGTATGTGCACATCTGACGTTTCTGCATCTTTGCAGACCGGCCGGGAACCGGTGGAGAATGGCAGAAACTGAGTTTTCTGAACTCGGCAGTGTCCCTCGTTTTGTTAGCGTTTTGCTAACGATTTGAGATCGGGTTATTAGCGTTTGTCCAGCGTGTTCTTGGCGATTTCCCCGGCGTTTTTCTTAGCGATTCCCAGACTGGTTTTTGGTGCACTTCTAAGCTAGATCCGCTGGAAAAACATTCAAAAGAAGTCACTTGCTCTATCTTTGAAAACCAGTGGAAAACCGGTGGAAAAAGTGGAAAGGAGAAGAAAAAAAACGTTGTAATGTACACAGCATTTTCTAAATGCCATTGACTAGCAAGTTAATCCAACCGGTGGCTAGGATTAACATAAATTAACATAAAACTCAGCAGAAACCGCCGACGGAAAACGCTAAAAAACAGCCCACAAAACTACTGATGTGCACATACCCTAAGGGTATGTGCACACTGGGCGGGTTTTCGGCGGTTTACCTGTGTAAACCGCCGTTTTGCATACATTAGTTTTATTTAAATTTATGTTAATCCAAACCGGCGTTTGGATTAACATTGAAACTAATGTAACCCGCCCAAGGCTGTGCACATACCGGCGGTTACCCAGCGTCATCCATTGCTAACCCGCAGGTTTCCCAGCGGGTTAGCAAAGAATGACCATGTTCTAAAAACCGGCCGGTTCTGCAGCGGCTGCAAGCAGAATCATGTGCTGCTTCCAGCCGCTGCAGAATCGCCGCCGAGAACCGCCCGCACATACCCGCCAGGAAGCCGGTGCACGGCGCCGGAGCTTCCTGGCGGGACCCGCCAGCTGCCGCCGACAAACACGCCGGGTAAGTGTGAACTTACCCTAATAGTGATATCACAAACATCCATGGAAGCAGTGTGTGACGCACATTACTCAAGTCAAGAATAGTGGCCTGAAAAAAGGTGAAGAGAGATCAACTTTAATATCGACATAAGAAGCGACATCTTGAATATGCAAAACAGTACAAAAAGTGGAGAGTAGAAAACTGGAAATGGGCGATTTGGAATGATGAGACAAAAGTCTATAGACTGGACTCTAATGGGTGCCAATGGGTCTGGAAGAAACAAGGGAAAAAGGGGCTAACGGAGTGAAGAAATTTAAAGTAAAACGTTTAGTGGAGGAAGCCTGATAAGGGTTGTTTCACAGGCAAAGGCTTTGAATACTTGACCGGGATTGATGGTGGTATCAATGCTGAGCTATATGCGAGTATCCTATAAGTTACTTTGTACGCTCCAGTACTATGGGTATGAAAAGGACGACAATGTTCCAGCAAGACAACAACCTGAAGCATATGTAGTGATTGACAAAGAAATGGTCCAATATAAATGAAGTAGAGGTACTTAATTAGTCCCTCACTCCCTAAACCTCGACCCAATCGAACACTTCAGGGTAGAGTTGAATTATGAATCGTATGAGCATATATTTTAACATCATATAAGAATGAATAATGAACAATAAACAGTGATTGAAAGGAATATAGGAACAGAAATCAGAGTTGGATATCAAGGTTTTCTATGTATGCAATGACATTGTCATTTCCAGTGTAGAAATCATTCTTGTCACGAATGTAAGGTCTGAGGGATCACTCAACAATGTGCTGAATTGTTTGATGCTCCAAAAAGACAAGTGATATTGTCAGCGCTAAGGTAACAGTAACCAGGACTCGACTCATTCAGTCCTGGTTACTGTTACCTTAGCGCTGACAATATCACTTGTCTTTTTGGAGCTGCAATTTTTCTTCCCCGCCGGGAAGCGCGATACCTAGCAGCTTTGGATTCTAGGACCTGGCACACGTCATACCACCACTCCCCCTGAGCTGTCACGTGCACCGAGATCCACCGGGATTATGTGCTTCTTTCCACCTTGCCGCTCGGAGCCCTTGGAGAGAGCCCAGCTGGGACGAATCCAAACCCACAAACCAGTTGTGCGGTCAAGCACAACAGGAGGTGAGCAAAGGGGATCTTTGACCGACCCCACACATTTTCTTAAGCAGTTTGGCGCAAATCTATTTCTTTTCTGAATTGTTTGATGTCAGCTCCACAGTCACAGGCAGGAGAGTCAGATTTTCCCCACTTATACATAAGATCTGCACAGACACCACTGTTTGTTCTGATTCAATTAAGGGTGACCCAGGTTTTCCTTTGAAGCTCACCATCTACTGCACTGACCCAGAGTTCTCGTAATTTCTCTTCTAAATTGAGATCGCGTTCATACAGGGTAATTGTGGTTTGGATGGGTGAATGTCTTGATTTCAGTCGCTGTATTTAAACATCTTGGATATTTTGGTACATTGGAAGATTTCCATTATTCACTACTTTGGTGTATTCTTTAAGTATTCTTTTGTCCTCTCAGGTTTGGAGGTGCGATGTGGCTCAAGACAGGTAGCCAGTGGATGGGCGTAGATCTGATAGTACCAGATACAGTGCTGTGCAAATTAATTGGGACAAAGCAAGTCTTTACTTGTTTTTCTTGCATTAGTTTTACCATTTCTGATAAGTGTTTTATCAGTTCTTGGTGTCGTTTTCCTTTTTCATTTTGGAGAAAACGATCCAGTTTCATTGTGTGTGCGAATTATTCTTGAAACGGTAGATTTTCCAATACCAACGGTGGAAGCGATTTCTCTTACAGTCAGACTTGTATGTTCATTAAGAGTAATAATTCTAGACCTCTTCCATGGAGTAACATCCATTTTTACAGGCACAAATCACACTGAGAAAAAGTACACTAAACCACTCCTCACAGAAACAAGCTCTCAACTGAAGCTGAGGGGGCAGCTAGCTGGTATTTTCTGACTAAAACCAGTCAAACCACATTTTGTTAGGCTACCTTCACATTTGCGTTCCCCTCCACAGCGGTCTGCGGAGGGGATCCACAATGTGACTGCAGCACCGCAAGCCCCTATCTTTATAATGGGAGCGCAAGGTGCTGCGTATGACCATGCGCACCCATTCACTGCCATATGTGATCTGTGCGCAGGCGAATGCCTGCGCACAAATCACCCAGTCTCTTACGCAAAGCATTAAGAAGGAGGAAACCCAGCGTTTGGTGATGTCCATGGGTTCCAGACTTAAGGCAGTGATGGCCTCCAAAGGATTCGCAACAAAATATTGAAAATAAAAATATTTTGTTTGGGTTATATTTATTTGTCCAATTACTTTTGACCTCCTAAAATGTGGAGTGTTTGTAAAGAAATGTGTACAATTCCTACATTTTCTATCAGATATTTTTGTTCAACCCTTCAAATTAAACGTTACAATCTGCACTTGAATTCTGTTGTAGAGGTTTCATTTCAAATCCAATGTGGTGGCATGCAGAGCCCAACTCGTGAAATTTGTGTCACTGTCCAAATATTTCTGGCCCTAACTGTATACTAGATCCTTTGATAGGGCGTTCATCCAGGGAACTAGTCTGATTGCCGTACCTGGAGTCAGGAAGGAATTTTTTCCCCAATGTGGAGCTAGTGTTGCCACATGTTTTTTTTTTGCCTTCCTCTGGATCAACATATTATGCTATGGGTTGAACTAGATGGACTTAAGGTCTTCCTTCAACCTTAAATACTATGTTACTATTGTGTGTGGTGTGCATGTAGCAGAGCTCTGTGTGTCTACGTGTGCATTTAGCAGATCCATATATGTCTATGGGCATATAGCAGAGATGTGTGTCTAACACATAATTTGCAGAAAGATAATAGAGTTATTGCCTCCGTATTCTACACTAGTACATTAAAACTAGCACTAATGACCCCTCCCTTTTACACAATCAGGGAAGCTTTAATTAATAGGAAAAATGTTTTTCCTATTTTCAGCTGTCTAAACCTGGAGTGTGACTTAAGGTGCGAATGTGCAGCAACGGGGAGGAGCAGGGACAATGACTAACTCTTTGGGCAAAAGGCTGAGACTCTTTTGCCCAGGGTCCACACAAATCTGAAGCCAGCCCTGGCAAGTACCACAAAGTAATTTCCCAAACATATTGTTAAATAAAGTGGTGAACCCATTTAAGCTGGCCATGCACATACAATAGCTTTTGGCCATTCACTGATTTAACCGACTGCTTTACCTCCAGACCATTCCATGGATATGCATATATGCATATTTGATGTAGGCAAGCATAGATATTTCCTTGATCAGAGGAGTAATAAAACACTGTCCGACAACTCTGGTAGCAACAAAAGGATTGGACATTAAAATAAAACATGTTCAAAGGGACTTTGTCAGGTCATTTTTCAGTATGATGCTAATAGTACCCTTGAATAGTGACTAGGCAGACCTTTTAAAACATGTAAAAATCATTACTGTACCGTCTCTAGTTTTCTTGCTATAAGCATCTCCACCCCCAGCACATAGCTGTCTGCACTAGTGCACAGGGCTGTGGAGTCGGCGAGTCGGTGTCCATTTTGGTGGTGTCGAATTCAGGGAAATTGAGGAGTCAGAGTTGGAGTCGGATATTTGGCATACCGCCTCCACAGCCTTGCTAGTCCGGTCCATTACTTCACTGCGTATGTACAAGCTATTTAAATATCCTTGCCTATGCAAGCTGGTATTTCCTCCCTTCCCTTTGTTCTGGGTATCACTACTAGCTTTCATTTTCACTTTGGTTATGTGCTTTGCAGAGCAGGGCAATGCAGTGATGTCACTACATGAATATTCATTCCCTGGGGAGTGGGCAGCAGAGAACTAAGTGATCACTCACTGTGATTGACAGATATATATTTTTTTGCAGTTTACAGAGGATAGGAGTATAAATAAATAGATGAATAAAAAGAGCTTAGAAAATTATATTACTTACATATGGATTTTTGATCTAACAAATTCCCTTTAATTATTTTTTTCCACTGAGATAAACTGTTAGGGAAGAGTCAGAATACTACCTTACACAAACGATAGTTGACATGCTGATCCAGGTAAATACATTTTTTAGTATTAATCTTTTAGGTTAAAAAAGTTGTGCTAAATTCACAATTCTGATACAAACTTCCAAATTCCCAGAATAAACATCAATTAAAAACAACACAAAATAAGTTGGATTCCTACAGCCTCCACTAGAGGGCGCAGACTGCATATTGATCATTACAAAGCTGCGCTAAAAGAAAGGTTTGGTACCATGTTAGCCAGATGAAAAAAGATTGCTTTAAGGGCCACGTCACACACACAGATAATTGTGCAGAGATTTTTCGCAGATCTCTGCTTGCAGTGAAATCATAGACACATTGTTCCATGTTGTGGCCGTGTACAAATATAACAATGTGTCCATGATTTCACTGCAACCAGAGATCTGCAAACAATCTCTGCACAATTATCTGTGTGTGTGACGTGGCCTTGAGTGGGAGAAACAAAACAATAGTCTTGTAGTTATGGTACCTTTTAATAACTAACAAAAATAAAGTAAATGATGCCACAAAGCAAGATTTCAAGACTACTTGGATCTCTTCATCAGGCATGATCATCATTAGCTGCACTTATACATTGCAGTCAGTTTTCATCTCTCTTGCATGTATAAAGGCCCCGTGACACGCTTCAATGTCCCAGTGATCTGACCAACGATCCGACTTGCCCTGGATTGCTACGACGTTCAATGATCGCTGGTAAGGTGTCAGAGGTAATGATATCGTAAATGATGCAGCAACGATTCTGCGACAAGCGAACAACACTTGTGGTCCTTTGGTCGTCTACGTCATTCAGTTCTGAATAGGCAAAGTCGTAAACGAGATAGTTATCACGGTGTCACACACGACGATGCAGCAGATCGAACGATTGAGTGATTTATGGTCCTGATCATAAACTTGCGATCAACAATTAGCCGACTTAACGGTCGTAACTACGTGTCACATGCAACGACTTTGCACCACCCCAAAAGCCATGACGTACCAAAGATATCGTAGCGTGTGATGGGCCCTTAAGACAATCAATGAGTGAACACAGCATAAATGGACACAAAATAGACTATATGGACAAAAGTACTGGGACTCGCCTCTTCAGGTATGTGTGTACTTTGAGTATCTGGTTGCAGAAATTTCTGCACCAAATCTGTATTGGCCGGAAGAAAAACAAACAAAAAATACAATGCGTTTTTGCCTCATTTTTTGCCATGTGTTTTTTCCATGCATTTGGGGTGGGAAAATGCTGCAAAAAGCAATAATTGACATGACATTCATTTCTGCAGCAAATCTACAAAGGAAAATAGCAAAACGTGCACAAAACATCTGGATTCTCCGACTTTGCAGACATAAGGATTTGCATTCAGTTTTGTGACAAAACTGCAGCAAATAAAAAAAAAAAGCATAAAAAACGCACTGTGTGCACAGGGCTTTCAAAGGAAACAGTCACCAGCTTTTTGCTACTCCATCTTGTACCAACATGTAGGGGCAGTGATCCTATTTCCAGCAATGTGTCACTTATCGGGCTACATTCTGTTGATTTGATAAAACACCAGTTTTTGCTGCTGCTGATCTAGCAGTCGTCAATGCTGAGCTCTGTATAACCTGCACCCCCACCACTGACAGGCAGCTTTTTGAGTAGACTGTGCATAGGCAGAAAGATGCCAATCAGTGCTGGTTGTAGGGTTATACACAGCTCATATATATATATGAAGGACTACTTGGCTGCAGGTTTACTAGTCCTTTGGCGATTAAATCAGTTTCATCAGCAGGAAATATTCATAACTACTACACCAAACAGCCCAGTAAGTGACATCACTGCAATCAGGATCTCTGTCTCTACATTATCTCAAGCTGGGGTTACACACAGCGATGTTGCAATGACCCGACCAACGATCGTGATCGCTGGAACATCACTATGTGATCGCTCGTGAAATGCCAAACAGGCAGATCTCACCAGCGAACACCCAGCAATGCGCCGACACCCGACGGTAGCTGGCATCGGTCTGGGTGTCAGGCACACAATGAGTGTTGCTGGTTGCTGCCCCTAGGCCATTGTGGCATGTCACACGCAGCGACGTCACTGGCAAGGTCGCTGCAACGTCACAAAACCTGTGACGTTGCAGTGACATTCGTAGTGATGTCACGTGTAACCCAGCCTTTACTCTCAGATTCCTTTTGGATGGTGATTCATTTAAAAGGAACCTATCAGGTTCCCTGTGCACCCAGACCCACAAGTACTTCTGTGCACATAACTAGAATCCCTGCCTAACAGTGCTTCATGTTGTGGCATGAATAACCAGATCTTTAGGAGATGCTAATTAAGGCTTTGACATTAGTTCCCCTGACTAGCTAGCCCTCTTCACTTGTTATTATGCTCCTGTTAGCACGATAACATGCTTTACATAGCTAGTGTCATCAGCACCGCTATACAAAACCGCGTATGCATGTGATTTTGAACCCCTCAGCACTGAGCTTCTCTGACACTGGGTGTATGCATCCTGGCTTCAGAGAAGCTCACTACACATGATCAGAAGTTGCCTCTCTGAAGATGAGACATGTACACCAAGATTTATAGTAGTGTGTATGACCAGAAGGGCAGAGATTTCCGATCACGCACAGTGAGCTGGTCTGAAACAAGGATGCATAAACTCGCCATCAGAGAAGCGCAATGCTGAGGGTCACAAAAATGCGAGCATGCGCTGCTGCAAGTGGTCCGACTAATCGGGGAAGTAACGCGCCCCATCAACTTGTCAAAGCCCTAATTAGTATCTCATAAACTGTCTTTAGAAATACTTTTTCTATAGATCTCTTTATGTATGCTACTATATGCCGTTAGGCAGGGATTCTAGGTATGTGCAGAGAATGGCTCGTAGTTCTGGGTGCCCACGGGACCTGACAAATTCCCTTTAAATCCCCAAATTCAAGTTTTTCATTCCGTCCCATTGCGAAGAGTGTATAAAATCCAGACCCGTGCCGTAGAGCCTGCCTTTACCAACATTTGTGAAGTAACTCAATCTATACAGCTCACTGAATTTGACCGATTCCGTAGTAGGATGTAAAGATTACAACAATTCAGATTGTAGAGTATTTAGGAGGAAGGAAATCTCTGAATCGACTGAGTGGCATTGTTGAAAAGTGGAAGCACTAAGGAACTGCTGCAACCGAACCATGTTGATCACACAAAATTACACAGCGAAGTCGTGAAGTGTTGGGGCACATAGTGCTTAAACATCACCAACGCTCTGCTGACTCAATGACTGCGGAGTACAAACCTCCTCTAGTATTAACGTCGGCACAAAAATGGTGCACTGGAAGCTGTCATGATATGGGTT
This sequence comes from Allobates femoralis, assembly GCA_033576535.1. NCBI lineage: Eukaryota > Metazoa > Chordata > Amphibia > Anura > Aromobatidae > Allobates > Allobates femoralis. The sequence continues at coordinate 97,503,956 of JARQOC010000001.1, forward strand.
TTCATGGCTTAGCAGCTGCATGAAATTCTTAGATCACCAATCAAAAAGTAAAGCATTGCATAAAGCGGTGGAAACGTGTTTTGAAGAGCGATGAATCACATATCTGGTAGTCTGCTGGACAGGTCTGAGCTTATCCAGTATCACGGGAACGTTACCTGCATGAGTATACTGTGCCAGCTGTGAAGTTTAGGATTATGATATGGGGTTACTTTACAAGGCTGGCATTGGACCTTATGTTCCTATGAAGGGAATGCTTTTGCCAAGACATTTTGTACAATTGTATGCTTCCAACTTTATGGGAGCAGATAGTAGAAGACCCGTTTTTGTTCCAGCATCACAGTGCACAAAGCAAGATCAATAATGTCATGGTCGGTTGTGGAAAAACTGGACTGACTGCGCAGAGCCTTCACCTCCATCTCATCCAACACCTTTGGGATGAAGTAGAACAGGAAAATTATATTCAAGGTTGGTACTCACTTGTAGGTAAGTATACCCCATTTACTGAGTGAAGGGCTCAAAATGTATATAAAGTTAAAGGGAAACAACCACCCCAAATAACCCCCTGGACTATTAATATGGTTCCCTACACCCAGCACATACATGTGCTGCAAGGTTTTTCGCTAAAAAAACTGTTTTTATAAGTGAAGATAATGCTTTAGAAAGTTTATAAAAGAGGGACGGGTGGGCGTTACTTAGCTGGTTATACAGCCGAGATTCTGCTGCCAGTCATCCTCGTGTCCTCGTCACATCAGTAACGGCCAGCCCTTTTTTCAGCGTCCCAGGCTGGTGCACGGGATGTCATGCCCATGCACACGTCATCAGCTACAGCCGGGTCGTGAGCGCGCGCTCTGACTTCCTGCGCTCAGCTATGGAAGTCAGAGCGAGTGTTCGCGACCCGGCTGTAGCTGATGACGTGTGCACGGGCATGACATCCCGTGCACCAGCCTGGGACGCTGAAAAAAGGGCTGGCCGTTACTGATGTGACGAGGACACGAGGATGACTGGCAGCAGAATCTCGGCTTTAGAACCAGCTAAGTAAAGCCCACCCGTCCCTCTTTTATAAACTTTCTAAAGCATTATCTTCACTTATAAAAAACAGTTTTTTTTAGCAAAAAAACCTTGCAGCACATGTATGTGCTGGGTGTAGGGAACCATATTAATAGTCCGGGGGGTTATTTGGGGTGGTTGGTTCCCTTTAAATGAACAAATCTATACAAACAAAAGTCCATGGTTCACTATATTTCTGAGCAGCCATGACGGAATACAGGAATGCGTGTGGGAGGGTAGTTGGATGGTTAAAGGGTCAGTTGGTAACCAAAATAATGACTGTATATAGAAGGTTCTGAAATATCTGCACCTGCTCTATACTAGATAACCTGAAAAATTTTATAAAAATAATTCTGAAAAATGCAAAAAAACAAAAAAAACAAACCTACTTTAATTTAAAAATTAATTTAGGATGTATGGTAAATCTTAAGCCGATTTACACAACAGCATTTAACACACTACTGAAAAAAAGTTAGGGATATTTGACTCTTGGTTGAAATTCATGGAAAACAAAAAATATTCACACTACAGCGATATTTTATCCTGAAAGTATGGCATTCACTGTAAGCAGAAACATGCAATGGTGAATTCCTCTTCTCGAACAATTTATCGAAATGAAAGGCAACAACCATGGTGGGTATACCCCCAAAAATGTCAATGTCTCAATAAGTTATCATGTGGCCATGAGCATCAATTACAGCTTAACAACTACGTATCAAGCTGTATACAGATGGATTTATTGTCTGCTGAGGCAGCATTCCATTCTTTTTGCAAGGCGACCCCCAGGTCATTGAGGTTCTGGGGTTACCAGCCTTTTCTCTGCGACCAAGTTGATCCCAGAGGTTTTCTAAGGGACTCGGGTCTGGATAAAGTGCAGACCACACCTCGTACCCCAGTCTCCAGCAGTTGTTCCCTAATGATGCAATCTCGATAAACAGGAGGATTGTCGTCTATGAAGATGAAGTTAGATCTGTGTTGTTTATGCAGAGGAACAATGGCTAGATTTATGATGTTCTTCAAGTAGTAGGGGCTTGTCACTGTACTATTAACAAAGCATAGAGCATTTCTGTATTGTGTAGACACACCTGCCCGCACTAACACCACCACAAGCTCGTCTGGTGACAACAGTGGCTGATGCATAGCGCTATGCTTGACGTCTCCAAAATTTTTGTATTCATCATGTGTGTGCAGTGTGAATCGACTTATCAGTGAATAGCACTGAGGTCCACTGATCCCTCATCCAGTGTAAATGATACCTGGCCCATGCAAGACGATGACGCGTCTGGTTGTGTGGTCAGGTACCACTGCAGGTCATCTAGCAAGCAGACCACATGTATATAAATGGTTTTGAATGGTCTGACATGGATGCCACTAATATCCCTTAAATGTGACTGGAGTTGTGTGGCATTCATCATCCGGTTTTGCAGGCCATTGTTAACAATGAAACAGTCATCAGTGTAGGACGTGGCCAAAGGATGTCCACTTCTATGCCTTTTTGCGACTGTTCCAGTCTCTCTGACATTGCTGATAGCACTTTGAGCTCAGTGGCCATGTTCGTCTGGGAACATCCTGCTTGAATCCTCGCAATGGAGAGATACTGTTCATCAATTGTTAATTGCCGTAGTCTCATGATGTCAAAAGGAGAACAGCATGATGAGGAGGATTGTTAAAATACCAATTCTAATTGAACCATGAAATTTATTATGGCTCAAAAACCTGTTATGAATTTTGCCAATAATCTCCTTGTTAAAGAACATCAAGTTTTGCAAAAAGAACAGAAACATTGAACAGTTGGACATGTGCATCCAAAAGTGTTGATAAAGGTCACAAGACATTCACCTGCATTTCATCCTACAATTTCACCCGAAAGCCCTAACTTCTTGTGAGTAGTGTATGTACTTGCTGCTAACTCACATGTTAAATTATTTACCCTTACCACATCTAAAGGTCACAGGAGGTCATTGGTGGAGTGCTGCAACTGGAAAGACTGAACATATGCTCCAATTCAATCCAATTAGGTGTAAATTGTATTAGAGATTTCAGCAGAATAAAGGTTCTTTAGCACATTCGTGCAATTTAGTTAACGTTGGATCGCGATGCACAGACCAGCAGTGGCTCTCTTGACCAGAGTGTGACAGCTTCATATATTTCTTTGAAACTGTCATGCTCTGGTCAGCAGATGCGTGGCCAGTTTGTGCATTGTGATCCGACATCGGACCAAATCGCACAGACAAGTGGGAGAGCCCTATGACTGTGTTGACGCTAGTTTGGTAGTCTAATGAATGGCTTCTAAGCTGCAGTTATAAATAATGATAATATCAAGACTACAATCACATAAAAGTGTAAAAAGGAGAGCTCCAGCACTCCCTAGTTTTATTGCAGAAACAATTAGTATTAAACAGGTTAACAAAATCAGATTAAAACCAGAATAGTTGCACACATTGTAAAACACCCCTTTCCTGCGGGTATATTGGCACCTTTATCACTTAACGTACTGACACTTCAACAAAAAAAAGAGGCAAACAACATTAATTCTCAAGGCACATTTGGAAAATAACAGAGGGCTGGTAAATCCCACAAACTACCGTTATACCTAATTTTGAGCCCCTTAGAAATCAGATAATAGTGGAAAGGTTATACAAAACTGGAGTCTAAAGATGACTGGCATCACACAGATTGCTCTAGATAAGCAACATTTGTTTGGTCAGGCTCATTTGGTTACATAAACGTGTAGACAAGCACCAGAATGATCAAAAGCTGAGCT
>JARQOC010000001.1:97507866-97582111 GCA_033576535.1 Allobates femoralis
CTCTCAGCCTCCAAGCGCTGCCACCCCCATTCTTCCCCACATCTCCTCCGGCTCACTCTCCACATTTGACCCAGTCACAGAAGAAGAAGTCTCCATGCTCCTTTCTTCCTCTCGTCCCACAACATGCACTACTGACCCCATTCCCTCACACCTGCTCCAATCCCTCTCTCCAGTCGTCACCACTCATCTAACCAAAATCTTCAATCTGTCCCTCTCTTCTGGCATCTTCCCCTCCTCCTTCAAACACTCGATCATTACTCCATTATTAAAGAAAACCACTCTCGACCCAACCTGCACAAATAACTACAGACCAGTCTCCAATCTCCCCTTCATCTCTAAACTCTTGGAGCGCCTGGTCTATTCCCGCCTCACCCGTTACCTCTCCGCTCACTCTCTTCTAGATCCATTACAGTCTGGTTTCCGCCCCCTTCACTCTACAGAAACTGCCCTCATCAAAGTGACCAATGACCTTCTGACAGCAAAACGTAATGGTAACCACTCTCTGCTTATTCTCCTTGATCTCTCTGCAGCTTTTGACACTGTTGACCATCAGCTCCTACTCTCTATGCTGCATTCCATTGGCATAAAGGACACGGCTCTCTCCTGGCTCTCCTCCTATCTTTCTGACCGCTCTTTCAGTGTATCTTTTGCTGGCTCCACTTCTTCCCCTCTTCCCCTCACTATTGGGGTCCCTCAGGGTTCAGTCCTTGGCCCCCTCCTATTCTCTCTCTACACGGCCCCGATTGGACAGACCATCAGCAGATTTGGCTTTCAGTACCATCTTTATGCTGATGACACACAACTATACACTTCAGCCCCTGACCTTACCCCTGCGGTATTAAAGAACACCAATGACTGTCTAGCTGCAGTTTCCAATATCATGTCCACTCTCTATTTGAAACTAAACCTTTCCAAAACTGAACTTCTTCTGCTCCCCCCATCCACTAACCTCCCTAAATCGGACATCTCTCTCTCAGTTTGCGGCACCACGATAATGCCTAGGCAGCAGGCTCGTTGTCTGGGTGTTATGTTTGACACCGATCTCTCCTTCTCCTCCCACACACAATGTCTCATCCGCTCCTGTCGCTTACACCTGAAGAATATCTCTAGAGTCCGCCCCTTTCTCACCAGGAAACAACAAAAACCCTCACTGTGGCCCTAATCCATTCCCGCCTTGACTATTGCAATTCTCTATTAAGTGGCCTCCCCCTCACCAGACTTTCTCCTCTCCAGTCCTCCTTAATCAGCAGCCAGGATCACCCACCTGGCCAATCGTTACTCAGATGCCTCTGCTCTCTGCCAGTCATTGCACTGGCTGCCCGTATACTACAGGATCAAATTCAAATTGCTTGTTCTCACCCACAAAGCTCTTCACAGTGCAGCACCCCCTACCTCTCCTCCCTCATCTCTGTCTATCACCCCACCCGCTCTCTAGGTTCCTCAAATGACCTTCGACTAACATCCGTACTAATCCGATCCTCCCACTCCCGACTCCAAGACTTCTCCAGAAACTGCACCAAAACTCTGGAATGCTTTCCCCCAAGAAATCAGGACTATCCACAACTTGCATGGCTTCAGGCGATCCCTAAAAACGCATCTTTTTAAGCGGCCTATCAAAACTCCCTAATAGAAGTCCATTGTACTGTAGACAGTGAATGGGCTACCCCTCTGGACATTACTCCTCTACAAACTCCACCAAACCAAAAAGGTCTACACAGATTGTATAATGACCATCCATGTAGCTTAGTCCTATCCCCCATTTCCTCAAGATGCCTGGACCATCAGTGCAATAACCCCCTGTACCTTGTGCAACCTCTATCCCGCTTTAGATTGTAAGCTCTTTTGAGCAGGGTCACCTTCATTTCTTGCTTTATTTATTGTATTTTCTTTTTTTACATTGATTCTATGCCTATTGTTTTGTATCCAATTATTGTACTATATTTGTTCTCTACTGTAATTACTTACTGTATTATATTTTCTGTACTCTAACCCTACATTGTAAAGCGCTGCGAATATGTTGGCGCTATATAAATAAAGCATTATTATTATTATTATTATTATTAAACACCTTCTTATGTTGTGCATTGTGGAAAAATGTACATCTAGATCTTTGCAAATAAACTTGTAACCTTGAGATTGTGGATATTTTTCAACAATTTTGATTCTCAAGTCCTCAGACATTTCTATTCTACTCTTTCTGTTCACCATACTTAGACACACAAGCCAAAGAGAGTCAACTTCTTCACTTTCTATCTGGTTTCAGGTGTGATTTTCATATTGCCCACACCTGTTACTTGCCACATGCTTGAAACAAAGATGTTTAATCACAATTTTGGAAAGGTGCAGACAATTTTGTCAGGCCAATTTTTTTGAGTTTTGCATGAAATTATGTCCAATTTGCCTTTTTTTCTCAGTTTTTTTTGTGCGGTTTCAATACACACAAAGGAAATAAACATGTGTTATCACAAAATGTGACCTTGCAATCATTTTCTGGGGAAAAATACTTCATTTTCTGGAATAATTTCAACACTTTTGGCCATGAGTGTATAAGAGCAATAGATCATGGACATGGGATATTACATCATAGGTTCATAACATAAGCCATTGCTTGAGCATCACTCTTGTGGTAAAAAGAACTCCATAATAATATTCTGTAGTCGCCAAGGAGGGGAGTAGGATCACCACACCATCTCTGCGTTGTCGTCACCTACACGGGAAGAGTATGCGTGCCGGCATTGTGTGCCCATACTAATATCCTGATCTAACCAGAATGTGGTAATATACCAATCTCTGCCTATTGTACCCCACATTTGGCTTTGTGACAGTATTGAAGCCGGATGCCGTCTCAGCTCGTCTCTTAAGGGGGTGTCACACGCGTCAATATCGCCTGCACGATATCGCTGCACGTGACGTTGCAGCGATATTGACGCGTGTGACATACTGCATCAACCAGCGATAAATCGCTGGTTGATGATCGCCAGGTTTCAGAACCAGCTCAGAAACCTGGCGATTGTCGCCCGGTGGACACGCAGCATCGCGCGTGTGACACCGGGACTAAGCGATATTCCAGCTCCCAGCGCCTGTCACAAGCGCTGGGAGCTGGTCTCCAAGGTACACTGCGGGTAACTAGGCAGCGTGCGCTGCCTAATACCCGACGTGTACCTTAGTTACCAGCCTCCTCCGCTCACTGGTGAGCGGAGGAGGCTGGTAACTAAGGTACACAGTCGGGTATCTAGGCAGCGCGCGCTGCCTAGTTACCCGCAGTGTACCTTGGAGACCAGGCTGCTCCCCTTCCAGCAGGCTGGCAGCGGGAGCAGGACATCGTGGAAACGATATTTAAATCGTTTCCATGATGTCACTGGTCAATTGATCGCTGGTGAGTCTGTCTGTGTGACAGCTCACCAGCAATCAGCCGTCAATGTCGTCAGCGATCAGATCGCTGATGACATTGACGCGTGTGACACCCCCTTTACAGAAAGCCAAAAGATTGCTCTTCTAGTCTCTGTGGCAGCATGTGTTAATGCAAGTAGGAAAGGGGAGGGGGTGAGGGTAGGGGGTAATTTTTCTTAATCTGAGCATGGGGCACGTATTCACCTTCCGAAAACCCCTTTTAAAGATACTGATGGTCTATTCCTAGGAGAGATCATCAACAGAGATCAGGAGGGATCTGACACCTGGCACCCCCACCAATCAACTGTTTGACTGATACGTTTTAAATCATGTTCACATAAAAAGGACATTTCGATAATGGAAAGCAGAAATATGAAACTCACAAGTCTATGTATGCGGCAGATCCCAAGCTTTCCAATAAATGACAGATGACCTATAATCAGCCCCTGGTGGCCGATCTGTACACCATTACTGGCCTGCACTGACATTTCAGTTGCACATTTGTCGTCTTCTTTGTGCGTAGTCATCAAAGAGCAATTGTTTAAAAACCGGAATTCTTCTGGATGAACTTTTATTTCCGTTGTGTTGCCCCACTACAATAATTCAAGTCAGAGCTGGGAAGGGAAAACCCTGAAACCTGGATGCTGCTTAGACAATATCACACAGATACTTACAGTATCAGACTAACCATTAGTCTGATATTCTTAAGGCCCAGTCACCCATAAAGACGCACCAGCGATCCCGATAATGATGTGCAGAGATCGCTGGTGCATCGTTTTGCACATCGCTGGTAAGATGTCAAACAGGTATCTCACCAGCGATGTGAAAAATGACGCACCAGCGATCCAGAATTATACCGAGGTCGTTGGGAATTGTCACTCCATAGCGTAGCATTGAGATCGTTGCTCATTGTCCCTGTCAAACACAACGAAGTAGCGTTCCCAGCGGGAGACCAACGGCCTAAAAATGATCCAGAGCAGTTTGTAACGATCAACGATCTCACAGCAGGGGCCAGATCATTGGTGCGTGTCACACATAACGAGATCGTTAGCAGGATCGCTGCTGCGTCACAGCGATCTTGTTATGTGTGACAGGGCCTTTAGGCTCATTTCACACTGTGCGTTTTTGTAGCCAAACGCAGGAGTGGAACAATCAGAGGAAAAGTATAATAGAAACACGTCACCACTTCTGTATTTATCACCCACTCCTGGTTTTGGCTACAAAAACCGACGTGCAAAAACAGACTCAAAACGCACAGTGTGAATGGAGCTTTAAAGACAACATGTCATCAGGATTACTCATATAAAATAAAGGTATGGCTGTATACTGTGGTATGGGACTGTAGGTAGGGTCTTCAGCTCTGCCCCGGCCCCTACTTAATGACTAGCTGAGATTTCTAATCAGCACATGCGCCACCACCAGCATTATTTTCCGACAATTGCTGGGAGTTCAATCTGTGCAAGCTTTGCTTACTGCTATGATGGTGCCAGCATAAAATTTAAAACAGGAGGGAGATGCAGACTACAGAGGTAGCGGAGGAGCCGGAGCAGAGCCAAAGACACTACTTCAGTAACATCACTATGCGCCGAAATCTTTAATGGCCACTTTACACGCGGCAACATTTCTAGCTTATCCACAGGTAACTTACTGGCTGCAGTGAAATCATGGAGACATTATTCCATTTGTACACAGCAACAAGATAGAACTATGTCTCCATGATTTCACTGTAGCCAGTAAGTTACCTGTGGATAAGCTAGAAATGTTGCCGCGTGTAAAGTGGCCATTAGGGGTTGTCTAGGCTTTTTGGATAATTTCTGTGTGTACCCAGGCTGCAGAATGTTGACAGTTTGTAATATACATCCTGTCAGCATTTTGCATAGTTACCCAGATATCACCTATTTGCAGCTTCCAGGGAACATCCAGGGTGTGTGTTTGTGTTGGAGCTTTCATGGAAATGCAGAACTGGACGTTACGCCCAGACTCCAACAAACACGCCCCCTCCCCCAGTCTACAGTATGCTTGGCCACCCCCAGGGCTCCTACAAGCCCACCCCAGCCCCTAATGTCACCACCTACCCCCACTGTACACAGCGGTCCCCTGCTCCACTGACACTGTGCAGAATCCGCAGCTGTGAAGGAGATTCGATACACTATCAGTGCAGGAGGGGACCGCTGCATGTGTGTGGGCTCACCCTGTGGTCGTTGTCAGTGAAGCCAAGGTCTGCAGCCTGGGTCTCTGTGCCATGGAGATGCTCTTCTCTATACCTCCTGCACCATAGAGTGGGGCACAGAGCCGGTGGAGCCGGTCCTCTCTATACCACAGCCACCAGCTCTGTGCCCCGCTCTATGGTACAGGAGGTACAGAGAGGAGCATCTCCATGGCACAGAGACCAGGGCTGCGGACCTCAGCTCCACTGACAAAGGCCACAGGGTGAGCCCACACACATGCAGCGGTCCCCTCCTGCACTGACAGTGTACCGAATCTCCTTCACAGCTGTGGATTCTGCACAGAGTGTCAGTGGGGCAGGGACTGCTGTTTACAATTGGGGTAGGTGGTGACATTAGGGGCTGGGGCGGGCCTGTAGGAGCCCTGGGGGTGGCCAAGCATACTGTAGACTGGGGGAGGGGGCGTGTTTGTTGGAGTCTGGGCGTAACGTCCAGTTCTGCATTTCCATGAAAGCTCCAACACAAACACACCCCCGGACGTTCCCTGGCAGCTGCAAATAGATGATATCTGGGTAACTATGCAAAATGCTGATAGGATGTATATTACAAACTGTCAACATTCTGCAGCCTAGATACACATAGAAATTATCCAAAAAGCCTGGAAAACCCCTTTAAAAAAGGCAAAGGACTAATAATGATTAAACAACTAAAATGCAGAGTTCTTCACTTAAGTTATGTATTGAATAAATATAGCAACACCATTATGGCCAAGCCTATATTTTAACATTCATAATCATGATGACAGGTTCTCTTTAAATGGGCATGGTTATACAAGCTGTCTTTTTTCAACCTATGTAACAGGCAGACCTTTCAAAAACATTTAAAATGAAAGTAATTTGCTAAGTTGCTCCTGCTCTCTTGATAGAACTGCTTTTGGGCCAGTACACATCTTTAGGCCAGTGGCATAGCAATCCTGCTGGCCTGAACTGTCAATCAGGGAGGTGCGCCCACCCACTGAGCAGGAAGGTGAGCTGGCTGGGGAGTGGTGGTGTACTTCTGAGCAGAATATGATACATTAGAGAAGAGCCAAAATTTCAAGGTTCAGTTAGGGTCGCCGAACTTCCCGATGTTGAGCAAACCTGTTTGTGCGACTTTACACTTGAAAAGCACTGGAGCATCGCTGTGGTCAAGTACAATTGGTGCTTGGCCCAGGGTGAGCCACGTGCAGTATTTGATCGTCTCGCACTGGGCTTAAAAGGCACAATTGTTAGGTGTAGGTTGTGTGCAAGATTCATAAAATAAAAAAGCCTTCCCACCCCAGAATTGTTTTACTTATTGCTGGCTGTTTGTGGGCGGAGGACTGAGCTGTCAATCAGTGACTTCCATTTAGGTTTGGGTCGCGAACAGTGCGCCAAAAAGTTTGGCTGCACCACCCGAACACAAACTTCAAATGGCTAGCTCATTACTAACCTTAAATTTGTATTAGGCCCCTTTCACACTGGCATTTTTAAAAAAAATGCGGCAGTTGAGGCAGATTTACCGCATCTGCCGCCTAACCGTTGCACTTGGGGCACACTTGCGGCAAGCCCCATGCATTGTCTATGGGGCTTGCAGTCAGGTGCAGCAAGTGCGGTTTTGCTGGTTATGGCACTTGCAGCTGCACTGCACCTGCCGCACCTGACCGCAGGCCCCATAGACAATGCATGGGGCTTGCCGCAAGTGTGCCGCAAGTGCAGCAGTTAGGCCCCTTTCACATCAGCGTTTTTTTCAAATCGCGGCAGATGCGGTGAAAAAAACGCATCTGCCGCAATTACCGCATACCGGCTGCACTTTCGGCACGGTTGCGGCAACCCCCATTCAATGTATAGGCGGGCTTGCGGCAGGTGCGGCAAGTGCGGTTTTGGCACTTGCGGCAGGTGCTGCCGCGAAAAAAACCGCGGCTGACCGCGTTTTTTTTTGCGGCCGCACCTGCCACAAGTGCCAAAACCGCACTTGCCACAAGCCCGCCTATACATTGAATGGGGCTTGCCGCAACCGTGCCGCAAGTGCAGCCGGTATGCGGTAATCGCGGCAGATGCGTTTTTTTCACCGCATCTGCTGCGATTTGAAAAAAAAAAACGCTGATGTGAAAGGGGCCTTAGGCGGCTGATGCGGTAAATCTGCCGCATTTTTTCAAAAACGCCAGTGTGAAAGGGGCCTTAATGAGATTTTATAATGATTAATATGAAGAAAACCTTTTACCTCTAAGCACATTATCACTCATTACAACATATACTCATTGGTAATCACAACAAATATAGCAGAAAAGAAAGACGTTATTAGCAAACCAATGGGTAGGTGATCACTACTAGATCAGAAGGGGTCTGACTGCTGGGACCCCTATGGATGACTGGAACAGGTGACTTCTGCCCCCTGATTAGAGTGGAGCGACAGCTGATAGCTACATCTAGTGGTTATCACATATCTGGATAGGTGAGAATTTACTCTGACCAGAATACTAAAATAATACGAGATTTGAGAAATGATACTTATCTGTCTATTTCACTAATAATAAAAAAAAATAAAATACCGAACTTACTGCGCAGTTGCTTGTTCACAAATTTGAGCGGCTCCAACCACACCTAAAATAGGAAAATATTGGAGAGTTGACTTTTTATGGGCATTATGAAAGTTATACTGGAATAATTAAAAACAGAATATCATGGGTGGATCTATGAATGCAGAGTCTTCCGTTTTACTGCTCTTTTTCTATTAATTATGTGAACCACATTCTGAGCCTCAATGTAATAGTCATAATTATTCTATATACGGAGTAGAGAGACGCAGAAAATAATTCAACCTCCTCCAAACAGGCTCCTGACATTATGGGGGATTTTTTACATTTTGAAAGCCATGACTTTTTTTTTTTTTTTTACTTTCTATTGCTAGAATTGTTTCATGGCTTGCCTTTCTTAGAACAAGCTAGATTTTCATCTTTACTATTTTGATTCTGATCTTTATTACATTTCCTTTGGGAAGGTGTAGAGATAAAAACTTACGGTAGTTTAAATTGACATCTTTTCTTTTCATTCCGGTATTTACAATATGGAAAAAAACATGATGTTTAATGTACAGATATGGCAGGGAAAAAAAAAAAAAATTAAATATTTTTTTACTTTTGTTTTGGAAAAAAGGGTCATATGTACAAATGTATATTTTTCTTTATTTTTATGCAATCAGCAGGTGCCAGCTGTGGAAGACCACAAAGAACATGAGAAATCACATTTTGCAATTGTGCCTGGAAGTGCATTGAGGCGTGGTGATGCACTTCTAGTTTCTCAGCCCCATGCTGTATTTCTTACTTCGCCACATCCTCCCCTGGCTGATGGACTAGTCAGTGACCGTGTACCAGTGGTAACAGCTTGTCAATTGGCCGGAGGAAAGTGCTGCAAGGTAGAGAATATAGGAAATATACAGCACAAGCCTTAGAAGCTAGAAGAGGACTGGCACAGCCCAATGCACTTCAAGATACAATTTCCAAAAAGTGATTAATCGCTGCTAGAGAAGAGCTTTGTGGTCATAAAGCAGTCAACTGACTTTTACAAGGCTAAAAAGACCACGTAATGTATAAGGCAGGTCTTGGATCAGACTCAGGATGCCCTCGATGCCTAGATGAAGACATATTATATGTTTATTCATTTTTATGTAACGCTAGTAATTCAATAGCACTTTACATACAATTGCAACACTGTCCCCATTGGGGCTCACAATCTAAACATCCTATCAGTATGTCTTTAGAGTATGGGAGGAAATCGGAAAAAACCCATACAAAACATACAAACACGGGGAGCACATACAAACTCCTTGCAGATGTTGTCCTTGGTGAGATTTGAACCCAGGACCCCAGTGCTGCAAGGCTGCAGTGCACTGAGCCACCGTGTACATTCCTATTCACTAAGCCACCCTTCAGTGCTAACCACTGAGCAGGAATACTACATATGCTATGGTTGTGGTAACATTTATATGCCTTCCACATGGTAGTGTTGAATATCAGAGGTATCTGACGAGTGCTCAATCCCTAAATATCCAGTGGTTTGCATACTGGGATTCATGGAAGAATTGCAAGTAGATGACATTAGCAAACTAGCAGTTGTGGGGCCTTTATTCATAACTCATAAACTGATAGCCAGACATTGGATAGACGAAAACCCACCATCTCGTAAAGAATATATCTAACAAGATAACTCGGTGATTCACACTGAGTGAGGGATATACCAAAAAATGGGTAGGATCAGCTGTTTTGAAAAACTGTGGTCTTCAAGGATAGATTTGTAAAAATACAACACCCAGTATTACTCTTTTCCTATGCCAAAAAAAGGGGGGAAAAAACTTGTGGAAAATGAGGTCATGTAGTGTGCGCCTTTAATGAAAACATGGATTACATGTATCATAACGGAACATTGTTATAGAGATCTCTGTACGGTTTATAAGGGGAGGGAGGTTGGATAAAAAAGGTCTAATATGCCAATTCACAGCACATGAGAATACGTTATTAATGTTTACATATTGCCTTGTTTAAAACCAATAAAACCTATTCGATTAAAAAAAAAAAAAAAAGCTTAAAAGACAGATACATGATTGGGGGAGGGGCAAAATGTTTCCTATCGGTTTCCTTTGAAATGTGAGCAAAGCAAAGAAAATGTTTTACAGTGAAATCCCTGCATTGCAACTATTGAGTAATGGCTCTAACTGAATAACATGATTGCTCTGCGGTTTTGTACTAAAACATCCCAAGAGAACTCGGAGCTCTAACATGAGCAATCCCTAATGGAAATGCTCAGTTATCATCAAAGCACCCAGGCTTCAAGGGCTGCGCTACAATCTGCAAGACCATTAATAACGAGAACGCCATCCTGCTGCAGGACTAGGAACAGGTCCAGTGTATGCTATGATAAACGGGACTCGTTACACAAAAAATGCTGGACCCAAATATACTACACTAGATGGGTGCCCGATGCACAATGCATCGGGATTCTAGCAGAGCGAGTCTCTGACTCGCAATGGCCGCTTCGCGGCCAATGCTTCGCGCTGCTAAGGCGACTCGCCATGCCCGCTGCGCGGGCATAGCGAGTCGCCTTAGAACTGCTCGCAATGGCCGCTTCGCGGCCAATGCTTCGTTCGTATCCACATGACCACGGCGAGTCGCATGCGAGTGTGGTGCGCGAAATCCATTCGTGATTATATAATAGATTCTGCCAAATAATCCTCTGTAGAAAAGGCAAGTCAACTTGTAAAACAATGTAATGAAATATAACCTCTGGGAGGTCTGAATAGAAGGGTTGGCACAAAAGAAGCAGATATTCTATAATGTAATTACAGTGTCAGCATTAAAGGGAACCGGTCATCTAATTCATGTTGCCCGAATTATCAAAAACCACAAAGTGGCTGCAATGTTAATATGAAAACATACTTTGAAAAGCTGGCTGTGGACTACGGGCTCGAAACATCAAGACTGGTGTAGTCCAGGCCGGTCATAATGAGGAGATGGGCTGGAGTCAGACACTCTTGAACTATGAGTGCCCGATGACTGGTGTACACTTGTGTGTGTGCGCCTCGCAACATATCCTCGTGGTGTAGTGACTGCTGCTCGTCATGAAGTTTATGAGTGGTGGTCGCTGAATACGCGTCCCATACCGCTCAGCCCACTGTCAAAAAATGACGTGAGAATGCCAAGAGTCAATTAGCTAGCTGCGACATATTTATATAACTTTTTAAAGTTTCTTCATGTACAAGCTTTCATGACTCAGGTTGACTAGTCCAAAATCTGTCCCCAGAGGCTATTCCTCTGCCCAGCCTGCATGACTGACAGGTCTATGAGAAACTGCACACTTGCAATCACATTACCGCGCACTACCTGCACCAGCACTGAAGAATCCTTACAGTTTGTGTAGTGCGAGGGTTCACATGTCTGCAGTCACCTACAGGTCACACGACAACCCCTTCAGTTCCTGTATATTGTGCAGTTTCTGTGGTTTTGGTGTTTCTTTTCCAACCATAAACAGATGGTTAAATCCGATTGAGAACTGGGAAATTTGGAGGCCAGGTAAACAACAAATTCTCTCATGTTCCTAGATCCATTTCTGAAAAATTCTTACAGTTTGGCCGGGGTATTATCCTTCTAAAATGTCACTGTCAATTGGGTTTATCAATGCCATAAAAGGGGAGTACTTGGTCTACAACAATGCTTAGGTAGGTGGTACGTGTCATAGTAACATCAGAATGAATACCAGGGTCCGAGGATCTGCAACAAACCATTGCCCACTGCATCAAAGACTCTGCCAGCTTGACATCCTGGGGTCATTGCTTCTTTAAGAAATTGACAATTGTGAACTGAGCTGACAATTGGAGCCTGTGATTAGTGGCAATAATAAGGGACTGGAATAAGATATCCCTTAAGGTTCATCTGCTGACGTACTAGTCCAGTCACTTAGTATAAAGAATTGAACAGCATATGGATGATGACACATCATAAAGGGGCCTCTCCTATTGAACATGTACACACAAGAGAATACTACTTATGGAGAGTTTCTGCCCAAATAATCATGGTACATGATTAGCCACAGTGAACATTTTTTTATTTTAGCAAAACATGAAATTACAACGGCATCACAGGGTACCAAAACATTACATAATAGTAAAAATCCAGAGACGGTCCAGAAGACAGCGGAGATAGTACAGCCAAAAAACAGCTGAGCATATTTCAAAGTCCTAACAACAGGCAGGTGGGGAAACCATAAGGAGTATAATCACAAAAGGGGCCAATAGGAGGTTCAGTCCACTAGTTTCTCATTTCAGTTACAGATGTCAGTATCAATAATAGTGCCTGGACCTCCCACACTTCGTAAAACACACAGCTAATGCATAGGCACCCATATCACCCACTTACCCATGCAGACTGTGAACCACAGCTTGATGATCGCTAGGGGACGCCCCAACGCGTTTCACCCTATGAGCATCCTCAGGGGGTGGTCCAGTTACTTGACCATGGCAGCCAAATCACAATCTCAGCTGTCACCAATGTCATTATTTCTGATCCTTCCAGAGACATGACATGGTGGCCAGCACGGAATCCATGGGGATTAAAGTGTGTGAGCCTGCCTACAATATTTTCTTACAGGACAACCATTTAATACTACAGTCAATCAGAGTATGTACACGGTGATAATCAAAATCAAAGTGGAAAATTACAGGCTGATTCAACTTCAGTGGAAATGTCTCAAGACAAGGAAATGAGACTCAATAATATGTGTGACCTCCATGTGCCTGTACAACCTCCCCACAACGCCTGGGCATGCTCCTGATGAGGCGGTGGATGTTCTCCTGAGGGATCTCCCTCCAAGACCTGGATTAAAGCATCAGTCATCTCCTAGACAGTCTGTAGAGTAACGCTGCATTGGTGGATGGATCAATTGGATTCAGGTCTCAGGAACAGGCAGACCAGTCCTTAGCATCAATGCCTTCATTATGCACAAACTGCTGACACACTTCCGCCAGCATTGTCATGCATCATAAAGAACCCAGGACCCAATGCTCCTGCAAATGGGCTCACAATGGGTCTGAGGATAGTTCATGTTTTGTCTTGGTATCTGAGCCCGGAACGTTTGACTACCCTGCTACACAGCTTGCCATGACTAGCATCACAATGGGCTTTATTTTCCTTCTCTGAAACCAACTGAGAGTTTCCTTGGATGTGCATGGGATCATTATCTTACTGAAATGGCCACCCTCATTTCATCTTCATAATCCTGGTAGATGGCAGCAGATTTTTATCAAGAATATCTCAGTACATTTGTCCATTAATCCTTACTTCAATGTGAAGTCTGTCAGTGCCGTGATCCCACCTCGAAACTTCACTATTGCTGTGGTGTTTTGGGGACGATAGGCACTGCCTTTAGGCCACTAATAAATGGTGAAAAACTGCATCCCAATAAATTAGAATATGATCAAAAAGTTCATTTATTTCAGTAATTCAATACATAAAGTGAAATGCATATATTACATAGAGTCATTACAGAGTGATCTATTTCAACTGTTTATTTCTGTAAATGTTGAAGAATGTGGCCTACAGCCAATGAAAACCCAAAGGTCATTATCTCAGAAATGATTTTAAGGCTGCGTTCACACAGTGCGTATTTTGACGCGTATTTTTACGCGCGTATTTTCTCCAGAAGAATGTGCATCTGTATTTCCCAGCAAAGTCAATGGACATTCACTTTTGCCATTCACACGTCGCGTATTTTTACACAGCGTAAAAATACGCGAGTAAAAAAAATGAACATGTCAATTCTTTCCAGTTTTTTACGCGCGTATTTTCCATAGGCCCCATTATAAGCACTAAAAATACGCGCGTAAAAAAACGCAGTCGCGTATTTTTATGCGCGTAAAAATACGCAACGTGTGAACGCAGCCTAAGGCAGCAAAATACGCAAATGTGTGAACGTAGCCTAAGGCTACGTTCACACATTTGCGTGTTTTGCTGCGCTTTTTTGCGCGCGCTTTTTGCCGCGTTTTTCGGCCGCGCAAAAAAGCGCAGCAAAATACGCAGGGGCTTTCACACACTGCGCTTTCTTTCCCCCAGAAAGCGCAGTGATGTCACAGAGGGGAGGAAGAATCCTGCTTCCTCCTCCCCTCTGTGACATGTGTGACCGCCCCATTAGATTTCACAGTGTATTAATATACACTGTGAAATCTAAATTAAACAAAAGCAAGTTAATGAAAAATAAAAAAGAATCAATACTTCACCTCTCCGACGCCTTCTCCCGCTGTGCGATCTCCGATTCCAAGTGAGATCTCTTCTGACAGGACCTGTGATGACGTCAGAGGGGGGCGTTCCCATCGCTGATTGGCTGCTCGCGGTCATGTGATATGTATCACATGACCGCGAGTGCCCGGGAACGCCCCCCCTCTGACGTCACCACAGGTCCTGTCAGAAGAGATCTGACTTAGAACCGGGGATCGCACAGCGGTAGAAGGCGTCGGAAGGTAAGTATTTCATTCTTTTTTATTTTTCATACACTTGCTTTTGTTTAATTTAGATTTCGCAGTGTATATTAATACACTGTGAAATCTAATGGGCGGCCACAGCTGTCACAGAGGGGAGGAGGAAGCTGGATTCTTCCTCCCCTCTGTGAGAATACGCAGAAGTAGCTGCGTAAACAATTGACATATCAATTGTTTACGGAGCTGCGTTTTCTCCCAGAAAACGCACTGCGTATTTTTACGCAATGTCTGCACTGCAAAGTGAATTTCCCATTCACTTTGCAGGCAGACAAAAGGCACATTGCGTATTTTGAAAAGCGCGCGTAAAAAAACGCGGCAAAATACGCAATGTGTGAACGTAGCCTAACTCCTAAATGTTGGCCTAATGAAACGTATGTACAGTAAATGCACTCAATATTTAGTCAGGGCTCTTTTTGCATGAATTACCGCATCCATGCGGCGCGGCATGGAGATGATCAGCCTGTGGCTGCTGAGGTGTTATGGAAGCCCAGGTTGGCTTTGATAGCAGCCTTCAGCTTGTCTGCATTGTTGGGACTGGTGTCTCTCATCTTCCTCTTGACAATATCCTATAGATTCTCTATGGGGTTTAGTTCAGGTGAATTTGCTGGCCAATCCAGCACAGTGATATTGTGGTGATACCAGGTATTGGTACTTTTGGCAATGTGAACAGGTGCCAAGTCCTGCTGGAAAATGAATTATTTATCTCCAAAAAGCTTATCAGCAGAGGGAAGCATGAAGTGCTCTAACATTTCCTGGTAGACGGCAGCGCTGACTTTGGTCTTGATAACACACAGTGGACCTACACCAGCAGATGACAGGTGAGGTGTCAATCACAGCAGGGTGTGTGCCGGACAGCCCTGTGTGTGTGTGGCATTGTAGTCCTGTACTGGTAATCAGAGGGCAATAAAGCATTTAGTTTAAGTAAACAATAGCACTGAGACAGAAAATAGAGGCACAGTTGATTTTTGTTTTTTAACCCTTACAGTATGCTGCTCTCAGCTTACATAGTAAAAACCTGCTGACAAATTCCCTTCAATACAAGCATCAGGAAAATAAGATGTTAGAAATGGTCAGCAGATTTTTGTTTCTATGTAATCTGAGAGCAGTGTTGTGTAAGGGCAGAAAACTTGATTCTAGCAATGTGTCACTTATTAGGCTATAGGTTGTCGTTTGAATAATATCTGTTTTTTTTTTACAGCAGGATATTATCATTACAGGACTAGGAGTCTCACGTCTCAGACAACTGCTCAGTGTAACCCCACCATTACTGATTGGCAGCTTTCTGCTTACATACAGTGTATAGCTGCCAATCAGTGGTGTGGGTGATTATATAGCTCAACTACTGAGCACTGGTAGATCTGTAGCTGAACAAAATTGCAGCATGGAGACCAGCAAGTGACACATTGCTGGAATCAGAGCCTCAACCCCTACATCTTGCTGCTCTTCACACACTTATCTAAAATTTGATGACCGATTCACTTTAATGTGTTTTTTTGGGTGACATTTCAATTAACTTTTCTTCACTTTCAGCAGGACCGACAGTGCTATTATTGGCATTAAAAAAAGTGTCGAAGAATTCAGCAGTATTTCTTCCCCCCTTTCCAATAAAAAGTGCAAACAGATCTTATTGCGCCATGGCTCCTTGATCCCCATTTTACTCTCCGATAACATCCCTATGGATGTCAGCACTGTTCTGTAGGTGAGAAATGTAGCACATGTGCTAGTATTACGCCATCAATACCTTCCAATGAAGAAGATACTTCTATGAATACCCATAACTAAAAAGAACGCCTAGGGAACAAATGGTTAATTACTTAACATGAAAAAGGTAACCTCAAATGGAAACTACATCCAGCTCTATCTGTACAGCTTAAAAGACTTTCCAAATAACTGGATCCAGATCTGCTCCAGAGATACCTAATTACAGCCATTTTACTTACTCTGTGATGTAGGAACTCAATATTCTCCATCATTATCCAGCAGTAGAAGAAAAGCTGGAACTTTTATAATACTTCACATATGCACAGCGCTGCCAGATTGCTGGAGCTACATTAGTAGAGTTTTATTGTACAGGTAGCAGCAAACATCATAAGTGACACAAAGAAACATCCCCTACCCATTGAGACTGCGCCGTCTGGAACTCAATGCCAAAATAGTCCGTCTCCACCACATTCAGATGAGTGAACACTTGGCTCAGCAGCGTCTGCCCCGTGGTCTTTGGCTGAAAAACACAAAATGAGATTTATTAGGGAACAGAGTCCTGAAACATTACGTTACATGGCCTTATAAGAGATCAGATATTTCGTAATACCTCGCCCATTCAAAAATAAAAAAGTCCCATTATAGGACCTGTAGGGGCTGTCACTTTGCTTCATTCAGGACAATTGAATTCAACATATTGGGGAGAAAATCAGGAAAAATCGTTACACATCATTAGAGGAGAACAAGAGGCCCCACTCCGACACCGGGGTTTTTATATTTTATGGCAATAATCTATTTTAGTGGGGAAGCAACTATTGTCCCTCTTCAAAAAAGTAAACAATCATGTCTTACTCTGTCCTCTTTTGGGGACAGAACTCATTCATTCAAGTCAGGTTTCACTGACAGATGGCTAGTGGCAACTTAGGCTATGTGCCCACTGTGGTTATTTTTTTAGGCTGTGTTTGTCAGTTAAACTAAAGCAGCACAAACCTATTGAGTTTGTGCACATACAAACAGCACAAAAAAACGCAGTACACAAATAGAGGGACAAACAAAGACCGAGACACACCCCGACACACAGACCCCCCCCCACCACACACACACACACACACAGACCCCCCCACACACACACACAGACCCACACACACACACAGACCCACACACACACACAGAGACAGACCCACACACACACACACAGAGACAGACCCACACACACACACACAGAGACAGACCCACACACACACACACAGAGACAGACCCACACACAGACAGACCCACACACACACACAGACAGACCCACACACACACACAGACAGACCCACACACACACACAGACAGACCCACACACACACACAGACAGACCCACACACACACACAGACAGACCCACACACACACACACAGACCCACACACACACACACAGACCCACACACACACACACACACACAGAGACAGACCCACACAGAGACAGACCCACACACACACACACACACAGAGACAGACCCACACACACACAGACCCACACACACGCAGACCCACACACACGCAGACCCACACACACGCAGACCCACACACACGCAGACCCACACACACACAGACCCACACACACACAGACCCACACACACACAGACCCACACACACAGACCCACACACCCACACACCCACACCCACACACCCACACCCACACACCCACACCGACCCACACACACACACCGACACACACACACAGACCGACACACACACACACAGACCGACACACACACACACAGACCGACACACACACACACAGACCGACACACACACACACAGACCGACACACACACACACAGACCGACACACACACACACAGACCGACACACACACACAGACCGACACACACACACACAGACCGACACACACACACACAGACCGACACACACACACACAGACCGACACACACACACACAGACCGACACACACACACAGACCGACACACACACAGACCGACACACACACACAGACCGACACACACACACACACACACCCACACCCACACACCCACACCGACCCACACACACACACCGACACACACACACAGACCGACACACACACACAGACCGACACACACAGACCGACACACACACACACAGACCGACACACACACACACAGACCGACACACACACACACAGACCGACACACACACACACAGACCGACACACACACACAGACCGACACACACACACAGACCGACACACACACACAGACCGACACACACACAGACCGACACACACACAGACCGACACACACACAGACCGACACACACACACAGACCGACACACACACACAGACCGACACACACACACAGACCGACACACACACACAGACCGACACACACACACACACAGACCGACACACACACACACAGACCGACACACACACACACAGACCGACACACACACACACAGACCGACACACACACACAGACCGACACACACACACAGACCGACACACACACACACAGACCGACACACACACACACAGACCGACACACACACACACAGACCGACACACACACACAGACCGACACACACACACACAAGACCGACACAGACAGACTGAGAAACACACAGACAGACCGACACACACACATACAGACCGACAGAAATGCACACACACAGGCCGACAGAAACACACACACACACTTTCTCACCCTCCCCAGCAAACCCCGGTGATTCTTCCTCCGGGCACCATTAGAGGCTGTGTTTAGCGATCTTCCAGATCCTGCACACCATGTGACAAAGTGGGTTACATGGTGCAAGGTCCTGGAAGATCATTAAAGTGATCCTAAACCCACAAACTGACCCCCCCCTTATCTTTAGACCTGTCCCTGCACCCCCTCTTATCATTTCTAGCCATCCCTTTTGCAGAAAAAAATCGCTCTTGTAAAGTAATAGAAAAAGTTATATTACTTTATCCTGTGTGAGTTCTCTCTTTGTGAGGAAGCCGCAAATAGGCGTGCCTGTCTGCTGCTGCCTTGTAATTATGCACGCCCCTCTCTGCTTGATGCCTTGGTAAGATCCTGGCCGCGTCATGAAAGGAGGGCGGGGCTTCGGCATGACGCGATTTTAGCCCCGCCCCTTTCATGACACGGCCAGGCTCTTAGCAAACTTTTTCTCTACTTTACAAAATCGATTTTTTTCTGCAAAAGGGATGGCTAGAAATGATAAGAGGGGGTGCAGGGACAGGTCTAAAGATACGGGGGGGGGGGGGCAGTTTGTGGGTTTAGGATCACTTTAAACACAGCTTCTGATGATGCCAGGAGAAAGAATCACCAGGGATCGCTGGGGAGAGCGAGTATTGCTGCGTTTCTGTTTTAGTAATCGCTGTAAAAAAGCACCATAACTGGACTGTAGGAATACCAATGTATTTGTGGTGTTTTTTGGGGGGGTTTATAATGGAGTCTGTGGGGAAACCACAGCCCAAAAACAGGCATGGTGATTGACTGCGGTATTAAAAAAACACAGACAACTTTTGTAACAAGGACACGTGTGGGCCCAGCTTTTGTAACATCACATTGACCTTCATCTTAAACCTGTGGGTGCAGCACAAACGCACAGTGGCCACATAGCCTTAGGGTACGGACACACTGGCGTGAAAGTCGGACGACTGCAATGTGAGTATTTCTTGCATTGCAGTTGGATGTTATTCAATACCTGAGTACACATTTGCGAGCGTCAGGCAGTCACAACATGCTGTGACAGTATGCTATTCACACACGAGACTCGCCAATGCAAGTCTATGGGTCTGACAAAACTCACGGACCGCACATGGCCCATCCGAGAGGCATCCGATTTTCACTGATACATTATCATTCAGTAGCTCAGACAACTGTAAAAACTGTTCCTGTAAATGATTATACAGTGAATAGCTGGTAAGAAAAAAAACGGATTCCACACGGAACCCAAACTGATCAAAAAACGGACGACACTCGGACGATTTTTTTTTGTTTGTTTTTTTACACGCCGTGTGTGTTTCCAGCCTTAGGGTGTTTCCATCCATTTTTTTTTTTTTTGAGTGCAAATAAAAAACTAACAAATACCTGAAACACCTGAGGGTAAAGTGGATAAACTGAATGTAAATGGATAAAAAAAGAACCAGAATATCAGAACTAAACATTGTTTTATTGGTTTTTAGGGCGCAGTTGATTGACTAGGGCCCAATACTGACTGCTTTTGTACACCAGAGCACGAATAACTAAGAGGAAGTTCACATACTGCACACACTCCCAGCTGCGGACTGTGGACTGTGCATTACGTGCGAGTTTCACCCTTTGAACGCCACATTCGGTCATTTTCGTTTGAAGCGCACAATAATTGCTCCCTATAAATCGATCTCAGAGCACAGAAGACTCCAAACTCCAAAAAATAAAGGAACAATAAGAATCATAAGAAAATATCAGAATCTATTATAAACACCAGTAGCGCAGCGTATCTATTTCATCACATCTCTAATGTCAAGAGAAAGACGTTTTAGCAATAGCTAGGCTTAGCATTTTTTTACTGCATAGAAAAGCTCAGGCTATAGTTATTTCCCTTGTAAAAAAACACAAATAAGAAAACAGCAGGTAAACTGCATGTAGACTTGTGTATGATCATCTACGTACCTGTCCAAAGTGGCTGTACAGCTCGGAATAGGTGATGCTGCATTCAGATATTTCATTGAAGGCATACACGGTGGGATACAGATATAGGCCTCCTTGTTAATACCTGATGAAAACTTCTATAATTTGTGTACAGCGATGTACATAACGTTTTAAAAGGAATCTGGTCAGTGAGAGCAGACCTTCCAATGCTCTATAAAACTGCATATATGGGCGGGCAGGACTAGGAAATGTAGAACCATCCACTCCTTTATATTGTCTATTCTGTACTGGATTCCTTAGCAATTACCGTATATACTCGCGTATAAGCCGAGTTTTTCAGCCCAAAAATTGGTCTGAAAAGTCCCCCCCTCGGCTTATACGTGAGTCACTCGGTATACTGAGGGGGTGCAGGCTGTGACCAGGGGCTGGAGGAGGCAGGAGGGGGCCGCAGTGACCGCGGGCAGTCACGTGGGGCCGCCTCATTAATGTGATGAATATGCACGGCATCCCCCCGTCCATCAGCGGCAGGGGGATGCCGTGCATATTGCAATACACTGGCCCCCAGCAGTAACACACAGCCCCCCCTCCTTAGTATGTCCCCCCCAGGCTGCGGCACTTGTCAAAATAACAAACACTTTATACATCACCTCTCCGGCGCAGCTCCTCTGGTCCCGGCTTCTTCTTCCTGCTTGTGCCGGTGTCATGTGACCAGGCGCAGCCGATGACGTCATCTCCTGCGCCTGGTCACAGCACTAGAAGCCGGCACAAGAAGGAAGAAGCCAGGACCGGAGGAGCTGCGCCGGAGAGGTGATGTATAAAGTGTTTGTTATTTTGACAAGTGCCGCAGCCTGGGGGGGACATACTAAGGAGGGGGGGCTGTGTGTTACTGCTGGGGGCCAGTATACCTGCAGAGGGGCCTGTATACCACCACTGAGGGCCTGTATACACTGCAGAGGGGCCTATATACCACCACTGGGGGCCAGTATACCTGCAGAGGGGCCTGTATACCACCACTGAGGGCATGTATACACTGCAGAGGGGCCTATATACCACCACTGGGGGCCAGTATACCTGCAGAGGGGCCTGTATACCACCACTGAGGGCCTGTATACACCGCGCAGGGGCCTGTATACACCACACAGGGGCCTGTATACACCACACAGGGGCCTGTATACACCACACAGGGGCCTATATACCACCACTGGGGGCCAGTATACCTGCTGAGGGGCCTGTATACCACTGCTGAGGTGCCTGTATACCACTGCTGAGGGGCCTGTATAATACCACTGCTGAGGGGCCTGTATACCATTACTGAAGGGTGCTATATACCAGTGACGGGGGGCTATATAATAGGATGGGGGTCTGCTGCATTTCATACCCTAGGCTTATACGCGAGTCAATAACTTTTACCAACTTTTGGGGGCAAAAAGTAGGGGGGTCGGCTTATATACGAGTATATACGGTAACATCTCATTTGGATATGAACTAAAATGCTAAGTGCCCTGGACATTACAGGAGCATTTAAAGCGAACCTGTCACCCCCTCCAGGCATCTAAAGATAACATAGCCACCTTCTGCAGCACTAAGGCTGCATTCTGACAAGGTGTCTATAGCATTTATGCTCCCTTGATTCACTGAAATAAAGACTTATATAAAATCTGTTTCAAACCTGATCCAAGACCGGGAGGCGGGTTTTCATGTGTCTGTCTCCCTCCTCTGTGGTGTCAGTCATCCCTCTCTGCTCTCTGTGTGCCGCCTCCAGGGCCATCTCCCTGCATTACAGAGCTTTGTCAGCTCTGCTACAACATAGAGCTGCTGTTATAGGAGGCCCCACAGTAGTAAATCTAGCAGGAGGATCCTTAGCAGACAAAGCAGTGCCTGCTACGTAGCAGCCCTTGAGCTGAGCAGGTTTCACTTTCAGTTTCTTGTACCCAGCAGCATTGCTCCTCAGCCCCTGATCTAAAGTACAAACTCAACTCTGCTGCACTGCTGACAGCTCAAGGGCTGCTACGTAGCAGGCAGTGCTTTGCCTGCTCAGGATCCTCCTGCTACCGGTAGATTTACTACTGTGGGGTCTCCTATAACAGCAGCTCTGTGTTGTAGCAGAGCTGACAAAGCTCTGTAATGGAGGGAGATGGCCCTGGAGGAGGTGCACAGAGAGCAGAGAGAGGATGACTGACACCACAGAGGAGGGAGACAGACACATGAAAACCCGCCTCCCGGTCTTGGATCAGGTTTGAAACAGATTTTATATAAGTCTTTATTTCAGTGAATCAAGGGAGCATAAATGCTATAGACCAGTGATGGCGAACCTATGACACGCGTGTCAGCACTGACACGCGTAGCCATTTTCAGTGACACGCGGCCGCCGGAGAAACTAGACTCGCTATTTGGATAAAAACCACAGACACAGACACAGCAGCAAAAAACTGTTGCGAGTCGGGTTTCCGACACGGCAATGCGAGCGCTTTCCGAGACATCTGCGATTTGTAAATCTCACACTACTCGCTATTACTCGCTTCCCCATTCATTAACATTGGACTCGCTAGACTAGCAACGAGTAGCGAGTCCCGGGCTCGGACTCGCTAGACTAGAGTCAAGCGATTCCGGGTTAGGACTCGCCCATCACTAACTACAGCTGAGGAAAAAAAAATGTGCTGGAGGTCTGTAGCCAGAACAGCAGAGCTCCGGCACAGAGCGTCTAGTCCTGGGACTTCCGGTAGGCGGAACTTCTGGCTGGCGCAGCAGGGAGCAGCGGAACGCTGCGGGGGACGCATATCTGAGGCCCTGTGATCGCTGTCTGGAGGTCTGTCTGGAGGTCCAGTGATTACTACAGCAACCATCCTCCAGTGAAAGGTTCTGTGCAGAATCTGGGGTGTCATGAATGTGTGATTGGCCATTACTGAGATAATGAGGGGGAGGCTGGAAGAGGCCTGTGCTATGGGTGCCGTTTCCCGCCATTGATTTACATAAGGAACGCCATCTTGCAGCATAGTACAGACTGCATTTCACCCTATTAATCCCTATTTCTGCTTATTAACTCTGCCCTTTCCTAAAAGACAGTTAACCCCTAATTGCCTGCAGGGCTGTCTATAAATCTTCTGTCACTGCCCCTCTTATGGAGAAGCCAAAAAAACCAAGGTTAAGTAAAGAAAGTGGTAGTAGCAGTAGCCGACCCTTTCAAGAGACATGGACTGAGATGTATGGCATTATAGAAAAAAATGGCAGATCATTTTGCGTTCTATGTAGTGAAACGGTAGTAAGCAGAACGTGGAATATAAATAGACATTTTGACAGATAACCTTAGTAGCGCTTGCTTGGCCTTGAAGTGTACAAAATACCAACCTTCAATTGAAGATTTAGCCAATGAAATTCAGCAACAAAAAAGTCACTAAATCAGTTATGGTGAACCTGTGGCAGTGTGGCAGTCCAGCTGTTGCTGGACTGCCACAGGTTCGCCATCACTTGAAGAATTCCCCCTCCCTCTCACTTATCTTAGTTCATGGCACCCCACACAGGTTAAATAACAGCAAGACCAACAAAAGAAACCAACTGACAGATTAACAAAGAAGTCACTAAGCAGGTAAGTTAAAGAATTATACATATTTGTTATTTAAACTATAAATATCGTAAAATTAGGTTTTTTTTCCTCAAGGTGACACACCTCGCGATTTATGCTCGGTTTTTTGGCGAATTTTGACACACCAAGCTCAAAAGGTTGCCCATCACTGCTATAGACACCTTGTCAGAATGCAGCCTTAGTGCTGCTGAAGGTGGCTATGTTATCTTTAGATGCCTGGAGGGGTGACAGGTTCGCTTTAAAGGAAATCTGTCAGAAAGATTTTGCTACCTCAACTAACAGCAAGATAATGTAGGCAAAGAAACCCTTAATCTAACGATGTATCATATAGATTACTGTCTGCAGCCGTTCTCACACAATCAAAGCATTTACGGTAGTTTTAATGACCAGGCTCTCAATAGTGATCGTGCATTGAATGTGAGGGTGCCAATCACAGGAGGAGGCAAGTCAGACTGCTTTGTGTGTGACAAAGTAGTCCTGTAATGGTAATCACCAGGTGATAAAGCCTTTGGTTTAAGTAAACAATAGCAGAGAGCCTGATAAGAGAGGCACACTTGATTATTGTTTTATAACCTCTTACAGCATGCTGTCCTCAGATTACTTAGCAAAAACCTACCGATAGATTCCCTTTAAGAAGCCTCTGCACCCAGTGTCATTTCTCTGCCCAGCTTCAGCCCCTTCAGCTTGATGAATAAGGCCAGGTCTTATGGAAGGAAATCAGACAGTACGCTATCAAAAAAAATAGAGAGGCGGATGCTGGGCGGAGAAATGCTCCCTTAAGTGCTTTGTCACTCCCAGAGCAATTAATGCCTCATTTTCATATTAAATTAAACTGCTAAGTACTTATGCAGCAAATGATAGAAATGCAGCAAAATGCAGCAAAGGATAGAAAGTATAAAGATGTAACTGGAGCCGTTACTCCCATCCTTCCTCACGCTTTCTCTGGCTCACTCTCCACATTTGACCCAGTCACAGAAGAAGAAGTCTCCTGGCTCCTCTCTTCCTCTCGTCTCCCCACGGACCCTATCCCTCACACCTACTCCAGTCTCTCTCTCACCTAACTAAAATCTTCAACCTCTCCCTCTCTTCTGGCATCTTCCCCTCCCACCATCAAACATTCTATTATTACTCCATTATTAAAGAAAACTTCTCTCGACCCAACCTGCACAAATAACTATAGACCAGTCTCCAACTCCCTTCATCTCTTAAAACTCTTGGAGCGCCTGGTCTACACCCACCTCACCCGTTACCTCTCCACTCACTCTCTTCTACACCATTACAGTCTGGTTTTGCCCCCAACACTCTACAGAACTGCCCTCATCAAAGTTACCAATGACCTTTTGACGGCAAAAACATAATGGTGACCACTCTCTACTTATTCTTCTTGATCTCTCTGCAGTCTTTGACACTGTTTGACCACCATCTCTACTCTCCGTGCTGCACTCAATCGGCATTAGGGATACAGCTCTTTCCTGGTTCTCTTACTATCTTTCCAAACGCTCTTTCAGTGTACCATTTTCTGGCTCCATTACTCTCCCCTTACTCTCAATATTGGGGTCCCTCAGGGCTCAGTCCTTGGCCCTTTCCTCTTCTCTTTCTACACGGCCCCCATTGGACACACACCATCAGCAGATTTGGCTTCCAGTACCACCATTATGCTGATGGCACACAAACTATATACTTCTTCCCCTGATCTTACCCCTGCTGTATTACAGAACGCCAAAGTATGTCTAACCGCAGTCTCCAATATCATGTCCACTCTTACCTGAATCAACCTTTCCAAAACTGAACTTTTATGATCCCGCCCTCCCTAATCTCCTTAAATCGGACATCTCCCTCTCAATGTGTCGGCACCACGATAAATGCCTAGGCAGCAGGCTCGCTGTCTGGGTGTTACGTTTGATGCGGATCTCTCCTTCACCTCCTATATACAATCTCTCACCCGCTCTTGTCGTCTGACAACTGAAGAACATCTCTAGAATTCACCCCTTCCTTGCCATGGAAACAACTAAAACCATCACAGTGGCCCTGATCCACTCCCACCTTGATTATTGTAACTTTCTATTAATTGGCCTCCCCCCACTAGGCTTTCCCCTCTCCAGTCCATCCTTAATGCAGCAGCCAGGATCACCTGTGTAGCTAACCATCACTTGGATGCTTCCGCTCTGTGCAGTCATTGCACTGGCTGCTCATACACTACAGGATTGAATTTAAATTGCTTGTTCTCACCCACAAAATCTCTTCACGGTGCAGCACCTTCCTACCTCTCTATCTTCATCTGTGTTTATCACCCCACCCGTTCTCTTTGCTCTGTGAGTGACTTTAGACCAACATCTGCACTAGTCCGAAAGTCCAATTTCCGGCTCCAAGACATTTCCGAGCTGCACCAACTCTCTGGAATGCTCTACCCCAAGAAATTAGGACTACCACAACTTACTTAGGTTCAGGCGCTCATTAAAAACACATCTTTATAGGGTGACCTATCATTCTCCCTAATCAGAGTCATTCAGACATATGTTCAAGGAAGCAGTGAATAACCCAAACTGTAACTCCATCAGACCCAAAAGCTCTACACAGATTAGCTGGTGGCCACTTACTCCACTCTCATCTATTCCACACTTTCTCAAGATGGCTGTATGATGACTGTAAATAAAAGCCCCTGTACTTTGTGTCCCCCCACCTTATTGTAGACTGTAAGCTCTTGCGAGGTTTGTCAGTATTTTTTGCTTTTTAATTCTTGTGTCTTTCAAAAACGGTTTCTTATGATTGTTTGTTTTGTACATGAATCTGATTTGTAAAGCGCTGCGGAATATGTTGGCGCTATATAAAGATTATTATTATTAACCATATACGGTACTCGGTTGGGATGCTGGGGGGTTTGATCTTACTGAGCGTTAGCCTTTAAATCACTGTCAGGGGCACTGTTTACTCCATTCGTGCAACACTAGTATGGTGGCAATAGTATAAGCGGCCGTGAGATTGGTGTAGGCCGGGGGATAAAAACAAGAGATTGGTTCTCTTTAATGTTGGTTAAAAAAAAAAATCTGAAACCTGCAGACAGCAAGAGAAAAAAAATAAAAGAATGACATGAAGCACAATGATGTAACTCGCGATCTGCAGCCCTGTCTGCCATTTATAGGTCACACGACAAGAGAAAATGTGAATGAATCACAACACAACGTTTGGCTCCTTTAGATCTTTTGTAGCCAAAGGGACCCTAGACGAGTTAGGAGGATTACACTTTGGACTATGGGACGATTTGGTCTAAGCATCTGGACTCAATTCTCTTTGGAATTCAGAAAATTTCCCTAAAAAATGGAAAATAAAAAGAATTGCCTGTATGAGGCCAGGGAAAATTCCACCTGTTTAACCCTCTTACGGCCAAAAAACAAAGTTCTGCACTTTTAAACAGCTGCTCAGAAACAGGGTGGATGAAGTGTAATGGCCACATATTAAAGTATTATAAAGACCTACTTTTTTGGGGGGTTTTTTTTGGAACAAAGGTGGGTGGGTCCTATTTGAATTAATCTTTCGGTAATGTTTTGATGATACTTTTTCTTGGGTTTTCGTTTTTCCCCCAAAAAACTCCCCCAATCAGCAACACCGCTGATTTTTGAAAGGCCCCAAAAACACAGAAAAATGGAAAAAACTCAAGGGGTGTTGGAACTTCCGTTTTTTCTTTGTGCCCCCCCCCTTTTGAAGGGGGGACTTTTTTGGGCTCCCAAAAAAATCAAACCGGTTTGTGCCCTCCATTTTTTTGGGGGTTTTTTTAAACGATAAAAGCAAAATGCTGATCTGGATACCCCCAATTTGTAGGAGAAAAAAAGAGGATAGGGGGCCCCCGGGTGTGAGGCTGCAACAATGCCCCGGGGGAAAAAAACCCACCATGGGGGGGATCATTTTTGTAAGGGGAGCCCCCCCCGTGGTTTAAAAAACACGGGGTTTTAAGGGGGGGGAAACCCCAAAGGGACAGCCTCACAGTGAAAGGGGGGACCCCCCCCATGGCAGCATCACAGTGAAAGGGAAAAAGCCCCACCAGGGAAAGAAAAAAGGGGGTTTCAGGGGGCCCCACTATGGAAAAAAAATTCAGGTGAAAGGGGGAAACCCACGGGGAAACACACCAAGGTCGGGGAAAACCCCCCGGGGGGATAAAAACAAAAAAAAAAAAAGGGGACCCCCCCACTTGGGGGGCATAAATTTGGGTGGGGGGGGGGGGGGGCCCCACCCCCGGGGACAGACGAATTTTTCGGGGGAGCCCCCACTTGGAGAGAAATCCATTTTTGGGGGGGGAGCCCCCCCCCAGGGGCGGCAAAAAACAGTGTCAGGGACCCACTCACAGTGTCGGGGAAACCCCCCAAAAGGAAGCACTCACTTTTTGGGGGGAGAAAACCCCCCCCGACAGCACTCAGTGTCAGGGAGCACTCACGGGGGTCAGGGGGGGACCCACTACAGAGAAAGGGGGGGAACCCCCCGTGGCAGTTTTTCCAGGGGAAGGGGGAAAAACCCTTTTAGACAGCACCCCCTTTTTTAAAAAGGGGACCCCCAAAACCGGGGGGACAGCACTAAACAGTGTAAGGGGAGCCCCCCCCCGGGACAGCACAAAACCATTTTTAAGGGGGGACCCCCCCTCATAGAAAAGAAACCCCACAGTGAAAGGGGGACACCACCAGGGGCCGGCACTCACGAAAAAGGGGAGCACCCCCACGGACAGTTTTTCACAGTGTAAGGGGGACCCACCAGGAAGTTTTAAGTGTTGGGAGAGCACCCACCAGGGAAGCACCCCCCCTTAAAAATTGGTGCACCCCCCCCAAACCCCGGGGAGGGGAGTCTGGCGGGGGGAAAAATTTTACTTGGGAGACCCCCCCATACATTTTATTTTCCCCTTCGGGGGGGGGGGGGGACCAAAACCCGGGCGTTTTGGGGGGCAATGAAAAAAAAAAGAAATGTAGTACATAAAGGTGGGAAAGCCCTCCCATTCTGGTTAGCAGTTGTTTCTAATCCCCAAATTTTCTGCAGTCAAAAAAAGGGGAAATATTTTTTAAAAAAAAAGAAAAAAAAAATACCCCCAAATTATTTTTCTTTTTTTCTGGATAAAAAAGCTTTAAAAAGAATATAATGAATAATTTTTCCCATTTGCACAGTGGGTGGGGGTTTGGGATTATAAAAAAGGGGTTTAAGGGGGGGGGTTTCTGGGATATTTTTTTTTTTCGGGGCCCAAAACCAGTGGGGGGTTTTAAGTTTTTTGGGGTTTAAACGGGGGCCCCAATCCTGTTTTAAAAACCCCGGGCCCCCGGGGGGACAAAAGGGGGTAAATGAAGCTCCTGCAGCAAATTCATTTGCTCCACATAAACCCCCCCCCATTTTTCCTTTTTTGGTTCCCCTTTTTTGGAGAGGCTTTAAATGCGGGATTGGTGGGGTCAATCAGCATGACGTCACCCTTTCATATTTGTGAACAAAAAAGGGAGGGGGAAAAAGGGGGGTCCCCACTCAAAAACTTGATTAAACGAGAGTGCTAAATTTGGGGGGAGGGGGAAAAAATTGCTGGCCCGGGAAAGAATGTGTGTCCTTTTGTGCTGGCAGGCAAAATGGCGGTTTTAGAAAATCCCCTTTTAATGCTTGGGAAACTTAAAAAAAGAAAAAATTTTTTTTTAAACATTGAATTCTAAACAGTGCACACTTTTTCCGTTTCCCCCCATGAGGGGGGAAACGGTCATCTGGTGAAATTTTTTAAAATTTTGGTTCTTTCAATTCATTTGTATGAAAAAAATTTAACCCAAAACGTCTAGCTGGCCCATACCCAGGATTTTTTAAAAAAATCCTTGGGTGTTTTTTGTTTTTTTCCCCCTCCCCTTTTTCCCCCAACCGGAATCCTGTTTTTTTTTTGGAAGTGGGCGCGCTGGGGGGAATTTTCAAAAGTTGCGGGGTCAGTGACACGTGACCCCCCGGGGCCTTTTATTAGAACCCTAAAAAACCATTTAATGTTTTCTAAACATAAAAAAAAAACTTTTTTCCCCCCCCTTGGGGGGAACCGGCGAATTTTATTAAAAAACCCCTTGTATCCCTTTTAATCTTTTAGGGGATTTGTTTATATTTTTTAAAAGGATTAAAATTTCCCCGGGGAATTTATTTTTTTAAGCCGCCCGTTTTAAAAGAAAAACCCCCCTTTTTTCCCCCCCAAAAAAGGGGAAAAAATCTATTGTTTTTCGTTTTTTAAAAAGGGAGGGTGGCCCCCAGCACGGGTATACACCCCCGGGCAGTGGTAACGGGCCCCCAAAAAATTTTAAATTTTCGCAGGCCCCAGTGGTTTTCCCCAGCACCCCCGTGGTTTTTGCACCCCCCCTTTTCCCCAACCCCCCTTTGGTATTGAAACCCCCAGGGGTGTTTTTTAACAGCACCCCCAATATACCCCCCCCCAGGGGTATTGAAACCCCCATTTGGTTTTTGCCCCCCCTTTTTAACAGCACCAGGGGTTTATTGCAGCCCCTATTTTTACGCCCCCCCAGTGGTTTTGCGGCCCCGGGTGGTGTTTTACAGCACCCCATATTATCAGCCCCCATTGGAAATTGCAGCCCCAGGGGTATTGCAGCCCTATAACAGCACCCCAGTGGTATTGCAGCCCCAGTGGTTTTTGCACCCCCCTATATACAGCACCCCCATTTGGGTATTGCACCCCCATTTAATGCGGGCCCCCTTTTAAACGCACCCCCAAGTGGTATTGCAGCCCCAGTGGTATTGACCCCCTTTAAAATACAGCACCCCCGTGGAAATTGCACCCCCAGTGGTGTATACAGCCCCCCCCAGTGGTTTTTTACGACCCCCGGGGAATTTGCAGCCCCTATAAACAGCACCCCCATTTGGTATTGCACCCCCAGTGGGTTTACGGGCACCCCCTTTATATACAGCGGGCCCAGTGGTTTTGGGCCACCCCCCAGTGGTATTGCAGCCCCTATATACAGCCCCCCCAGTGGTTTGCACCCCCTTATCCAGCGCCCCAGTGGTATTGCGGGCCCAGTAATGCAGGGGGGGCCCCTATTTTACGGGCCAGCCCCAGTGGTTTTGCACCCCCTATTTTACAGCACCCCGTGGTATTGCGGGCCCCAGAAAGCGGGGCCCCCCTATTACAGCAGCCCAGGGTTATAAACGGCACCCCCAGAAATTGCGGGGCCCCCCCTCATGCCCCGGTTTAAACGTAAGAAAAATTTACTTATCAGGGGCCCGTGCCGTCCGCGCCCGACCCTCCCGGGACACCCGTCTCGTTTCATGGGGTTTTTTTTTGGGGGTTTTTCCTATGGCGTCGCGGAAGAGAAGCGGAAAGGACAGAAGAGGAAAAAGGATGCCGGAAGATGGGGTGGGGGAGGAGGGGGCAGATGGGGGGGCCCGGAGGCGGGGGGGGCCCTGTTTAAGGGGGGGGTTTTTTTTGCTTTGGGGGCCCCCCCGGAGCGAAAAAAGGGGGGGGGGTTTTTAAAATTTTGGGGGGGCGGGGGCTGGCTTTTTTACGCTTTTATACGGGGGCCCCCCCCCCCCCCCCCCCCCCCCCCGGGGGGGCCCCCGGTTTTTCCCCCCCCCCCCAAAAACCCCCCCCTTTTCCTAAAGGAAACCCAAAAGGAAAACCCTCAGGGGCCCCCCAGCGTATTGAAATACATAAAGAGAACCCAATAAATTACAAAAACCCCGCACAACTTTATCAATAAATAATACATCAGTAGTTATAGGCTTTGAAAAACTAAGCTTCGAAATCGGGGCTGGGGATTTGGCAACCCCCAAACATGACAACCCCCAAAAAGGGGAAAACCCCGGGTGACTACACGCCTTCCCGGCAAAATGGATTTCCCGGATTCCCTTTTCCAACCCCCAAAGTTTTCTGCATGGCCATGACAAGGACACATTTAAAGGCAATCCAAAATGTTTGCATAAAAAGCGAAAATGCACAGTGTCCCCCCTGGGGACTATCCCCAATTTTGATAATCTCCCGTATTAAATTCTGCAATAGTTGAACCTTAACAAAAAATTTGTTGAAGTAAAAACCCCCAAAAGGGGACTTTTGGTAGGGGGATGAAATTCTGGTTCATTTGAAAGAGGGGTTTAAAAAAATTACCCCCAATTTTGCCCAGTAAGGGGAAGTATGGAATTAAATGTACTTTGCTATGCGAGAGTACCCCCAAGGTACCCCCGGAAAAAGAATTTTTAAAGGGGAACCCCCAGGTTGCCTCCTTGGGAATCCCCCCGCCCGGGGGGTTGAGGGGGGAAAAAATTTGTGTGGGCTTTGGGTTTGCCCCATTTGGGATAGGGGTTTAAATCCCTCTACATAGATAACTTTTTCCCAGTGCCCTGCTCTGCAAATCCCCCCCTCTAATTGGGCAAGGGGGGAAAACCCGACCCAAAATTCAGTGAAAACATCTGGGGGTTTAAAGGAAAAAAAGGATGCCCACAATAAACCTTAAAACAGCCCCTTCATTGTCCAAGGTACAAAAAAGAACCCCAAAGCAGATTGTATCCTGGTTCTAAAAAAATTCATGGGGGGGTGTAGATTTTTAAAGTTTGGTCCTCAAACTTTTAAGTTTTATGCCAAAAGCCACAGCAGGGTAAAAAAAAGGGTTGGTGGCACATTCTTTTAGTGGGGCCTTTTAAAATGCTTTTGTGCAGTTTTGATGTTAGGCAATAAAAGGGCACGGGGAAAAAGCAGAGTTCGGCCCGGCTTAACACACTAGTGTTCTTTACATTTCAAAAAGTGCGGAAACCAAAACCCCCAGCGACGGGGTGTTAAGAGTGGACATCTTTTTCTAACGCGCTTTGTAGATTTTTCAGCAATAGGCAGCGGGGTTTACAAAAAATGAGGAGCTTTTTTTTCAGTTTCAGGTGGTAGTCTCAAGGCCATAGTGTTTCCCCCAGTCAGGAGGGTAGGTTCCAGTGTTTCTGAAACTGGTGGTGATTGTATTGTTCCCAAAGGTTCAAAAATTTTCTCAGTGGGGTTTCCCCCAAGGGTGGGGGAAAGGGGAAAAAAACACCTAAGGTGCAGAGTATGCTAAGAGGGAAATACAAAAAGGACATGATTTCCTTTTTTAAAAACCTTCCCCTGAGAACCCTGGTCTTTGCATTAAGGATTGCTTAAAAGCATAACCACATGTTCATCAATAAATTAAAATTTTGTTTTTTACCTTTGACCCCAACCCCCTTTTTATGGTCGGTTGTTTCTACAAAAGTTTCCCCCTACAAACCAGTTATTCATTCAAGCCTCATTTAAAACCAAAAGCACATTTTTCATTATATTTTTATCCCTTGAGGGGTTGTTTTCCAAATATGTGATCACTTGAGGGGGGTTTCCCAATGTTTAGTCACATCAGGGCCCCTCAAAAACGAAACCCAAATGTGGGGAAAGACCTCCCCATCAAAGTCTCCGCTCCGAATAGCCCCCCTTTTTTTGGAGCTAGCAGTGTGCCCAAGCACATTTCCCCTCCCCAACAAAAAGGGTTATCGGCATTTCGGGGGACTTTTCCAAAACAAATTTTGGGGTTTAATTTTTTTTTCTTGCTACCCTTGTAAAAATTAAAAAAATTTCTTAGGCTTTTTTTGTGGAAAAAGAAAACAATAGTTTCTCATTTTCACAGTCCAAAAATTTTTTCCCAATTTTAAATTTTCTTGAAGCACCTGGGGGTTTCAAGGTGCTCACCACCCCTTCAAGATAAATTCCTAGAGGGTCTAGGAGCCATTTCAGTGTGCCCAAACTGTAGGTTCCACTAATATGAGGTATTTGCGTAGCGGGAAAAAAATGCACAAAAAATTAAATGGAAAAATAAAAAAAAAAAAAAGCCAAAAAATTTTGATTTTTTTAAATTTTTATACAGTGCATTAGAACCCAAATGCGCTTTGCAAAAGGAAAAAGGGCCCAGACGAGGAAAAGTACAATATGTATGGAAAAATCGAGGCGTACGGGTATAGGAGGGAGAGGACCTGTCCGCGAGGGCTTTTTTTGGGGGGGAAAAAATCAAATTTTTTTTAGTTTTAGGGGTAAAACATTAAAAAAATTTTTTAAGTCCCGGGGGGTTCAAGGTGCGCCCCACAAAATCTAGAAAAAATTCCCTTGGGGGAGTTTTTGTTTCCAAAATGGTGTAATTATGGGGGTTTCCAAGGGTTAGGTACATAAAGTGTTTCCCCAAATGCAACAAGCTGGGCCCCGGGGGGTTTCAAAAGTTAAATCTTGCCCCCTCCCCCCCAAACCCTTGCCAGTCCCCAAAAAACAGTAGTTTTCCCCCTTTAATGTTTTCCAGTGTATTCGGGAAAGGAAATTCCAAAACAAAGGTTGTTACAGTCCATTTCTCCTGTTCCCCTTTGTAAAAAAGGGCAGGAATTTAGGGCTTACGAAAGTAACATTTTTGGGGGGAAAAAGTAAAAGGGTTCTTTTTTTTTCATCTTTTGTTTTAATTTTCCCTTTGAAGCCCCTTTGAAGGGAAAAGTTTACCTTTTGGGAATGTGGTTTGGAGCAGTTGGGGGGTTTGCAGTTTTTGGAATGGTTTTCCTTTTTGGTATTTTCTGTCATGGGGGCCCCCTTACGTCTCTTTAAAATTTTGAGGGGCCCAAAAAAGTGATTCTGTAAAATTATTTTGGGTAAAATGAGAACTGCGGGGAAAATTTTTTAAACCGCTCTACCCCCTTTAAAAAAAAAAAATTGGTTTGCTTATTTTAAAATTTAACATGTGGTAAATGTTAGTTTTTAAAATTTATTTTGTGTGACTTTAACCCTCTAGTTTAAAAAACCCTAAAAATTAAAAAATGGCCCACGAATGAAAAACTTTCAAAATTTTCAAAGAATTTCAGATTTTTTCAAAAATTTTAATGAAATTTTTGGTAATATTGCCCCAAAATTTCCCCTAACCAAATTGCAACATGTATAAAAAAAGGCTTTGAAAAGGAAGGCGAAAAACGGGCTTCGGGGGAAAGGGTTTCCACCCCAAAAACCTTTTAACATGGGGAAGTGGGCCCACAGAACGGGAAACCAAAATGATGCTCTGAAATCTCCCAACCCCTTTGACTTATTCGAGAAATTCTTTTTTATTAATATGTGAATGGTTGAAAAAGATTAGGGGACAGACCCAGGGGCCCCATGAAAAAATCTCCCTTTTAGCCCTTTAATATTAAAAATAAAAGGGGCTGTTCCCAGTGTGAGACTGTAGAATCAGAGAGCAGACTGTCAGTCTTTAACATTTTCTCACAGGGTTTAAACCCCCCTTCCCATTTAAAATAAGCCCTGGAGGGAGATTCTCAGGAAGTTTTGTGGGGGCCCCACAAATTTTAAACCGCTCTTATACATTTTAAAAAAAGGGTGTTTTTCTAAAATTAAGCATTTTTTGCGATATCAAGGTTTCATTTTTTTCCCCTTTCTTGACCTGCATCCCCATACAGAAGCTTAGGGGGTGGATCTGCTGACAGCCCCCCTTTTAAAGGGGCCCCCATACACCTTACAAAAATTTTTGGGCCCAAAACCTGCCAATATGGGGGTTCCCCTGAAAATTCTAACGTAAATGTGAGTCCCGGGCCCCAGATTATTGTGGGGGAAAATGTGATCAGCATGGTTTTTTGGGGGATTGCCAATACATTTTTTCCCCCCAAATAATTTGGGGCGACAGCTTTTCCCCCCTAGGGGTAAACGGGGAGTGCTTGGGAAAAAGGTGCTTGTATGAAAGGGACTAGCCCAAAAAGGGTGTTGCCGAAATGGGGCCAAAACACCAAGCTTGGGGAATTTGTGTTTGGACGGCTTTCGTTCTAACTTCGGGAAAAGGTTTTAGTTCCTTTTTTTAAAGCCCCTTTTGGAGTCAACGCCCCTTTTGAAAAAACGGGAAAAGGAAATTTCGGGGAAAACATGAAAAATTAGCTCTCCACCAGAAGGAAAAAAAAAAAAACTTTTTAAAAGGAAAGGAATACAACCCAAAAAACCCTCTCCCCTTTATGAGTAGTGATGAGTAAAAAAGGAAAACCTTGCTGCAATAGATGGGCCTCTCGGTTGGGTTGAAAATCCATATTTATGTTTTAATGCTCTGTAAGGGATTGTGTATCGGAAAAGCTATATAGGTGACAGCAGGGGAGGCAGCCTGCAGTCATAAAAA
The DNA here is from genome assembly GCA_033576535.1 of Allobates femoralis. Classification (NCBI taxonomy): domain Eukaryota; kingdom Metazoa; phylum Chordata; class Amphibia; order Anura; family Aromobatidae; genus Allobates; species Allobates femoralis. The sequence goes on from JARQOC010000001.1 coordinate 97,544,461, forward strand.
GCCAGGGCCCCAGCAGTGTCTGCTTTTCCCTAGTCCTCTTTTTATTTCTTTATAAACCCAATGTGTTTTTTCTGACTCATGAAAATTTAGTGTCAGAGACAAAAAGTTTTTCTTAGGTCGGGAAAGGGGAAAAAATAAAATTTTTAAAATGGCTAAACACAGAAAGCGCTTGATGGAACATGCAGTCCGTGCCATATTAATTGGAAACAGGCGAAGTGACGGTAAACCCCGCATCGGGGAAGGGAAAAAAAACCAGGCCCCAAAGGTCTTTCCATATCAAAATGAATAGAAAAAGAAAAACCCCCCATTATAGTGTCCAAAAAACAGAAAAAAAGGGGTTAATGGGGGGTCTTTTTTAAAAAAAAAAAAAAAAAAAAAAAAAAACAGGAATGCTTTGCGGGCTAAGGCTCATTGGTTACCAGCCCCAGAAGGCAGGTTTGGTGGTGTCCTTCCCCAAATGAGAATATCAAAAATTTTATCAGCCCCCTCATTTGCCCCCCTAATAAAAAGTGATTGGTCCATTTAAAGGAATGCCCCAAAATAAACACTGAAATTTAGAGAAAAACCCAAAAGGGTTTAAAATGAAGGAACATCTTTTGATAGATCAATAAACTGAGACACGGGCCAAGAAGGGGGCAACTTGGCATGTCCCCCAAGACCCCGCTATAGACGTGGGACTAAATTTTTCGGGGAAAAGCAAAACCCCGGTTGGGTTTCCACCACTGACCCCGTTTTTTCCCAGAAAAAATATTTTTTTGCATTTTATTGTTTAAACTTTTTAAATTTTTTAAAGGTTCGGGTTTTTAATTTAAATTTTATTTTTTTCTTAACAGATCTTTAATAAAACCCCTTGGCACACACCCCTTTTTATGCAGTTTTCCTAAAATAATAATGAAGAAGAAAAAAAGGGAGAAATCATTCATTTAATACGTTTAAAATAGGGAAAAAGAAAAACACAATACCCCCCGGGTCCCCCCCTACAAAATCAGGGCGTCCATTTTTCTGCTATTGGGGTATCGTTCCCCTTTCCCCCCCAAGGGATGGATGCATTAAGCGGGGAAGCAATAGGCAGTTTTAAATTTCACAGTTTTTTCCCTGTTAAAGGCCCTTCAGGAAACGGGTACAAGGGCAAAAAAAGTGATTCCCGTGGGGAAAACAAGCAGGGGGCCCAAACAGGAGTTCCTGAAGTCATGTTTCCATAGGTGTCAAATATGAAGGATGTTTCCCAAAACCCAAGCAGGGACTGATATACAAGTGCCCATATAAACCCTACAGGGAAAGGCCCTCAGACTTTGCGAAGCACTATGTTTTAAGGGCCCGGGTGGTCTACGGCCCGGGACAAAGGTTAGGGGTAGAGGGGATAACGGTCAGTCGAAAATGAGGGCCCCAAAATTCAGACGGTATCTTGTAATGTCTGACCAAGAGTGAAAACTCGAAAAAATTTTAAAATAAGGGGTTTTCACGGAAATTAAACCTTTCATCAAAAAGTCTTCAATTGGGGAATTTTCCCCTCTAAGAGTCCCCAAACCCCAAATAATAAAGTGTCTGAAAATTAGGAACGGGAACCCCAGGGGGTTTCTGGGAAGAACCAAATTCTTCAATATTAAACCCTATCTAGATTTTGGTGCTAATCGATCTGCAGGCCCGGGTTTTTTTTCCCATCTGTAGTACTGGAAAACCCTGGAAAACCCGCGTAAATGGAAAAGGGCCCTGGAGAACCGCTTCTTACCTGACGGGAAAATTGCGGCTTTCTTCAGATTCCCTGATTGGCACAGTCTCGTGCTACCCGTTGATGTCATCCCAGGACAGTACTCATAAAAAGGGAGCGGAGGATCCCAAATAATGTAAGGGGGAAATTTTCTCGGGCTTCCATTTACAGAAACCCAATGATTACTACCATGTTTGTTTGGAGGGGGTCCTACAAATAAATTCCCCCCCCCTTTTTTAAATGATTTCCCCCTCTTTAAGGGGACATCCTCTCAACCAGGGAGCAATAATGATGTATTTTTTCCCCCCGTGTTTCCCTGGGCTTCCTCGGTTCTCTGGTTTCCCCCCCTATTTCCAAAAGGGCCCATGTGCTAAAAAATTTTAAAATTGGGAGTCAATGGCTAATAAGCCCGGAGAAAAAATTACTTTTTCCCACCCAATTAAAAACCACAAAAATAGTAAGATATTGATTTTAGCCAAATCTGCATTATTTAAACCCAAAAAAAATTTTTAAAATAAATATAAAATTTAAATTAATATTGATTTAAAAAGATTCAAGCTGTTTTGGCCCTGGGGGCCCAATCAAAGCCCTCCAGGGCAGCGGGGCCCAGAGAAAAAAAATAAAAATCTTTATATAACGCCAAATTTCAACTTTTTAAAAAGTCGGGGAACCGGGGGGCAGTAGAGAACACTTCCCCGGGCCCGGGTTGCCCAGAGAACGGGGACTGGGCAAAGGCCCGGACAACGAAAATCTATTGTTAAAACGCTACTCCCGTATATATTATCAGTCTACTGTGTTGAGCTCTTTGGGGGCTCTGGAGATCCCGTAATCAAAAATTACTAAAAACCGTTTTTAAAACTGGTATAAGCCGCCCGGGTGTATAACCCGCCCCCCTTACTTTTGCCCAAAAATCGGGAAAAAACCCAAATTGACCGTGTATAAGCCGAGGGGGGGCCCCCGACAGGTATAGGGGCCCCCAGCATTTGGGGTTTTAAAACAGGCCCCCCAGTGGTAGTATCCCAGCACCAGTGGTAGTATAAAAGTTTCCCCCAGCAGCCCTTTGGTAGTATAAAGTTTCCCCAGCACCCCCAGGGGTAGTATACGGAGCCCGGGCACCCCCTTTGGTAGTATACGGACCCCCAAGCACCCCAAGTGGTGTTACAGAGCCCCAGCAGCCCCAGGGGTATTTATACGGGGACCCCCGCAGCCCCATTTGGTAGTATAAGGAGCCCAGCCCCCCCATTTGGTAGTTTACGGGGGCCCCCAGTGGTAGTATCCAGATTCCCCAGCAGCCCCAGTGGTAGTATACAGTTTCCCACCCGCCCCAGGGGTTTGTATACGGGGAGCCCGAACCCCCAGTGGTATTTATAGGGGGCCCCCAGCACCCCCAGTGGTAGTATACGGACCCCCAGCACCCCCAGTGGTAGTATAAGGCCCCAGGGGTTTGTATACAGATTCCCCACCCCAACCCCCCCGTGGTAGTTACAGGACCCCCAGCCACCCCCAAGGGTGATTACAGGGACCCCCCAGCACCCCCGGATTTGGTTTGTATACAGCACCCCCAGTGGTATACAGAAGGCCCCAGGGGTACATTTGGGCACCCCCCGGGGGGTACCCAACACCCCCCGGGGGGGAAACCAACGCCCCTGGGGGGTTCCCAAACAGCCCCCGGGGGGTCCCCAACAGGCCCCGGGGGTAAAAAACCCCCCCTGGGGGTCCCAACAGCCCCAGGGGGTTTCCACCCGGCCCCAGGGGGTCCCAAAACCCAGCCCCCTGGGGGGTTACCAACACCCCCTGGGGGTCCCCAATGCCCCCAGGGGGAAACCAACACCCCCCTGGGGGTACCAACAGCCCCCGGGGGTTTTACAAACAGCCCCGGGGGGGTTCCCCAGCAGGTACCCCAGCACCCCCGGGGGGGTACCAACGGGCCCCCTGGGGGTCCAACAGCCCCCAGGGGGTCCCAAACGGGCCCCGGGGGGGGTCCCAATAGCCCCCGGGGGGTTTTAACCAAACCCCCCTGGGGGTACCAACAGCCCCCGGGGGTTCCCCAGCGGTTTCCCCCAAAGGCCCCCCCAGGGGGTCCCCGGGGCACCCCCCTGGGGGCCCCCAGCACCCCGGGGGGTTTACACGGGCGGCCCTCGCCCCCCCTTGAAAGGGGCCCCCCCCCCCCGCTTCTTTACCTTTCCGGACTTCTGATCCGCGCCGCCCCTTCGCTCCTCCGCGCTGCCCCGCCCGTCTTCTACACCCGGGGATCCCGGCCACGGATGACGTCACCCCCTGCCCGGCCCGGGGATCGAGATTTTAAAAAGACGGAGGGGGAAGCAGGGGGGAGGAGGAGCGAGGAGCGGCGCGGATCAAAAGCCCGGGAAAGGGGAAATAAAACCCCATGGGGGGGGGGGGGGCCTTAAAAAGGGGGGGAGGTCCCCGCACTTGGGGGGGGTTTTAAAATTAGTTATGCACTGCTTTCCCCCTGCCGGTATAGACGGGGGGAAAGCAGGGGGCCATTTAATGAGGGGGGCCCCCCCGGACGGGGCCGCTTACAGAAGCCCCCCCCCCCGCCCCCGAAGCCTCCACGGGCCCCCCGGACACAGCCCGGACACACCCCCCCCCCGTATTGACTGTGTATAAGCCGGGGGGGAGACTTTTCAGCCCAAAATTTTGGGCGGAAAAACTCGGTTATAACGAGTATTCGGAAATTTTACTGATCACAAATCCATTGTTGAATACGGAAGTCTCCCAAGCCCTGATGGGGTGTGAACATTAAACCACACAGCAAATTTGGACGATTTTTTTTTGTATGGGAGCCCCTTTTAAAAGAGGCCCTTTGGTCACCCGCCAAATCCCTGCTGATTCAGGAAGGGGCCCCCCATGCTTTTTCTGTTTTTTTAATCTTTAAAATTTAACCTTTTTTAAAAATGTGTACAAAAAAAGTCTGGAAGGGAAAAAATTACCGCTAAATGAGTCAGCTTTTTTCCCCGGGGGCTTTTCCTCCCCCTGCACCTCTTTTTCCTCTTCCCCCCTCTTCTCGCTGCCTCCTTGATGCCTGTCATTTCTCCTCGCTCGGGCCCCAAAAGTCTCCTTGTCCTTTTCATGGGTGCAGGCGGGGGTTTTTTTGTTGTCGGCCCGCGTTTCCCTGCCCTCCCTCCCGCCCGGGACAAACCCATTTTGTTCCCCCCCGGGCCCCATGTAAAAACACGTCAGGGCAGGAACAAGTGCTGGGGGTTCAGGTAGGAGCGTGGGGGGGAAATAGCAAACCCCTCGCTCTGTCCCTGGGTGGGTAGACGGGAGACGCGGGCAGAGCGGGGAAAAAATGATAGACATTAAGGGGGCAGCGAGGAGAGGGGAACAGAGAAGCAGGGGGGGGAAAATAGCCCCAGGGAAGGGCTGCCCTCCTGGATTGGTAATGCCCTCATGACTTTGTTGTCACATTTTAAAAAGGTTTTGTTAATGTTTAAAAAAAATCAAAACCCAAGGGGGAAACCCCTTGCCTAAAGAAAGCATACTTGCGCTTCCCAGTTGCTGCCTTTAGTTTGGGAAATTTTTGGGGGGGGGGGGGGGTAAAGGCCCTCTAGATCTTTCCTGTCAGGTTAAAAAGCTTTTGGGCCGTTACACCAGATATGGGGAGATTTTGTTGGCAAAATCTTGGTTGCAGTGAAATCATGGATACATTGTTACTTTGTTACACAGCCAAAATGGGGGGCAATGTGCCCATGAATTCACTGCAATCAGAGATCTGCGAAAAATATCTGAACGAAAATTGTGTGAAAGGGGGCCTTTATTTTGATACAAAGGTCTGTGGTGAACCCTACAATCAACCTTTTGAGGGGAACATCATACGTGCTATGTTTGTGGGGTTTGCACGTTCTTGAATAGTATAAAGTTGTTTTGGAAAAGCATACCCTTTTTTAATTTTTTCCAAAACCCAAATTTCTTGAATCCCTGTCTGATGGAAAACCAAAACCCCATTTTTGGGTTTTAACATAGGGCTGATGGGGGCCCCCAAAGGGGTTTCCGGGCAGACAAAAAGGCTGGTTTCAATTGTGCTTTATTTTTTTTCCGTTTGCTGCCCTATGAAAATGGGGGACGAAATCAGACCCAAAAATGATCCCTGCAATCGGATCCCAAAAATTGGGAAATCCGTTTCCCGGGACTTTTTGCAGGATCAGTTTGGTCTCCTTCACCTCGCCCCCCCCTCCTCTCTGCCCCCTGTCATCTCGAAGCCCCTTTTTTCCCCCTTCTGCTCTCCCCCCTGTCATTCCAACAAAAAAAAAAATCTTTATTCTCACCTGCCCGCTCCGCCGGGTGCCCAATAGAGCCCCGATAGTTTTACAGGCCCTGCGATGATTAAGAAGCGCATGGGGCCAATGAGCAGTTCCCGGGGGTTAACCGTTTCATTTGTCCCGCCCCGGGTTGGGGGTTTGTGACTCACCCAGGTCCTTTACCGAGCGGGGGCTGATGGAGATGCGGGGGAGCGTGGCGGGGTGAAAATAAAGTTTTTTTTTATTTTTTAAAACTCTTGATTTTAGTTTTTTATTTTTTTCCGCAATGTATGTTTATACATTGCGGAAGTAAATTTTTTAGGCGGCACAAAATTTGGTTTTAGTGTATTTGAGCATGCTCATTTACACTAAAATGGGGGTCCGCGGGAATCAGATGTTTCCCGGCCCCTGCCCCATGGGACCCCCATTTTAAAAGGCATCGGATGGGATCGTTTTGGGCCCTTTTTTTGAAAAACCGATTTGCCTCTGATTGGGCTTCTCTCCGATTTTTTTGAGGAGCCAAAATGCAGCAGTTTTACGATTTTTGCTCCTGAAAAAAATAAAACAGAATCGGACGGAGGAAAATTTGGATGGGAAATTATCCCAAAAATTCTGACCCGGGATCCCATTGGTTTAAATGGGGGCTGATTCGAACCCGATGCTGTCCGTTAAAAATTCGGACAGCATGGGATTTTAACTAAAACGCAATGTGAAAGCGGGCCTAATTTATCAGACATGAAAACATGAATCTAACCCATGGGAAACCGGACAGGGGGTTTAAAAACGCCCCCCATGTCCCAGAGGCTTTACTGTAGGCAGGGCAGCTACCCAAAGGTTTGCTAACTGTCTGATCAGTACACTACCCCCCCCCCCGGGAGTCCTACGGGGGTTTGTACGTTGCCCCCCTTCTGACTCTTTACAACGGGGCAGGGACAGATTAGGCGGCTTCAAAAAACTCAGCCATTATTTCTACCATTCCTCGGGGAAATTTCACACAACAGGATAAAAGGGGGAAGCAGGATAAGGGGCAGTTGTGTGGTTTGACCCTCTTCGGGGCCCCATTTAAGGAGGGTTATACCCGTCGGGGCGATTTTACCGGTTGCCGCATAAAGCGGGAACACTTTTTGTCAAATAGAAACTGCAGAAAATACAGAAAAATACCCAAGCCCATCACATAAAAATTTTGGCCCCACTTTTAGGCCTTTTAAAGGGAATTTTTCACCAGGGAATTTGAAACCCAGGGGTTTTAAGTTTAAAAACCAAAGTTTAAAGAGGGTTCATTTCGGAAAAGGGAAAACCCAAGGTTGGGGTTCAAGGGGCCCAATTACAAAAAGGTTTCCCCGGGGGCCGGGCCCCCAAGGTTGTTGGGGGCTTGGGAAGCTAACGTTTTAAAAAGGTTCCTTAAAGGAAATCGGGTTTCCCCGGGGGTTTTGTAATCGAAATGTGATAGAAGCTTTTAATGTGGGGGCTAGGCACCCTTGTTCCCAAATAAGGTTTTTTTCTTTTTTGGGGTGCTTTTTGTATTTTTTGTAAAAACATTTTTTAAAATCAGCAGCAGATCCCCAAATTTAGGCACTAGTAAATCTGCTGCCATGAGTCCCCCAATTCATAAAGCTTGTAAAAACCCAAACCCCCCCAAACCGTTTGGGCGGGCTTTCTCCCCTTTTGCACGTTTTTACACGGGAAAGTGGCCAACCTGTGCGGGGGGGTGGTGTTATACAAAAGTTTGAGAATTAGTTTTAAAATTAATAAATACAGAAAAGCACCCTCAATAAATGATTCATCATTGGAATCAGGGTGTCCCCCCCTCCCCCAGGGGGTACTCGTAACTGGGTGGGCAAAAAACCCTTTGTCAACGGTTCCCCCTTCTTCTTTACTCGAAAGGGAAAAAGACTTTTGGTATCCCCAAAATTAGCCAAAAGGGTTTGTTGTGAGAGATGTTTTGAATAAAGCTCTTTACTGGCTTTTGGGCCCACATGCGGGGATCTAGGGTCTTTCTGAGGGGGAAACGCCCCTGTCAGGTGTCAAACACAGATCGAGGGGAGGGAAAACCATGTACGGGTTTATAAGCTTCTGCCATGTTTCAAGTGCAGGAAAAAAAAGACATTCAAAAAAAGAGGTGAAGTTATTTAAAACGGTTGTTCCCACACCCACCCTTAGGAAAAATTTAAATAAATATAAATTTTGTGGGGGTCTGACCCCGGGCCCCCCCCTACTGATCAGCTGTCTTTTAAACGCCCGGGGCCCGGGATGAAAAACAGGGGGTGGAGTGGAAAATTTAGGGGGCCACTCTCAGGGAAGTGATAAAGGCCCCTCTGTCGGTCGGGATCCATTATGTAAATATAAAATTAAATTTATTCCTATAAAATGCAGTGCTTGGTCTGCTGGACTCGTTCTTTTGGTGAAAACCCTTAAATTCCCCTTGGGCTGCAACCACACAATGTAAAATTAATCCCGATGCGGGCCCAGGGAAATTTCGGACTTTCCCGTGTTGGAGTTAGCGAGCTCTGTGCCCCCGCCCCACCCCTAGGATGAAGGCATTTGTAAGGAGTCCCCTATGTATGTTTTAAAGCATTTTCGGGTGTCTTTTTGTAAAAATATAAAAACAACAGTCCCGTGTTTTGGGTGGGTTTTCGCAGCGTCCAATTGTACTTTTTAAAAAATTAGTACAGCAGTTTTGAGTATCTCAGTGTGATGTATCTGTCTCAATTTGTTGTTCTTGTAAATATAGGGTTTCCCCATTGAAAACAAAGAAATATTTTAAAAATTTTTTTGGTTTTTCTCCAAATTCCGGTTTGTAAATACACGTTTTTGTTTTCCCCTAAGTCATGTTTGGTTTCTGGGCCCGTTTTCCTATGTAATTTTTATATCCCATTTTAAAGTGTTTTCTATGTATAAAAAAGTCTAAATGTCCCCCTATCGATTTTAACAGAGCATTTTCTTGGGGGACCCTATGGGGTGTTTATACAAAAGGGTCCCCGTGTTTTTTCTTATGTGATTTATGTACAGCAGTCCGGGGTACCCTATGTCATGTTGATATAGGGTCTTGATGTATCCTTTTTCAGTCGCGAAAAAATCCATTCGCGAGGGGGCCGGGGGGCCCGCCTGAAATCCCCTGCTAACGCCAATCCCAGCGGGGGCCCCGGGCTTCATAGGGATTTTGGTCCCCAAAGGACGTACTCAATGTGACTGCCCCGACGCACTAATGCGGGGCATTGGGCCGTTTGTCGGGGAGGGAGGTGGGGGGGTTGCCGGCCTGCTTTCCCACTGGGGAAAGGGGCATAAAAAGAGGTGGTGCCCCTCTCTAGGAGAAGGGACATTTTGCTTTCCCAACCCCACTACCCCCTCCTATGAGTCTTTTTTGAAAAAAAAAGGGCCCGGGCTGGGGGGGTTAAGCGGGAGGGGTAAGTACAGATTTATTTTTTTTTTTTTATAAACATTTGCAAGGTAGTGGGGATTAGGGGGGGAGGAGGTTGGGAGCATTTTGCAAATTTTGCAGGTTTGGGAGAGGTACGAGGCTCCCACTAATGGAGAACTAGGGGGGCGCACAAAAATGGGAGGGGTTTTGAATTACAATATATGGAGAGTTTTGAGGCAGCATTTATTCATTGAGGGCTATGGGCCCATTATGTATAGGGGAGGGCTGTGGGGCTCCATTATGCAATATGGGGGGGATGTGGGGTTTTGCATTTTTACAATATGGAGGGATGTGAGGCGGGCTTTTACTATATGGGGGGATGTGGGGCTCCCTTTTATTTTTTTGGGGGGAAATGTGAGGCGGCTTATACTATTGGAGGGATGTAGGCTGCATTAAAACTTTAGGGAGGGATGTGAGGCTGAAATTATACTATATGGGGGAAAGTGAGGTTTCCCATTATATATATGGAGGGTTTTTGAGGTTTGCTTTATACTATATGGAGGGTGTGAGGCGGCATTTAAAATTATGGGGGGGTTTTTTGAGCTGCATTATATATATGGGGGATGTGAGGCTGCATAAAACAAATATGGAGGGATGTGAGGCTGAAATTATACTATATGGGGGGGTGTGAGGCGGCATTAAAAATATATGGAGGGTGTGAGGTTTGCATTATACTTTATGGGGGTGTGGGCTGATTTATATATGGAGGGATGTGGGGCGGGCTTTTTATACTATAGGGAGGGAATGTGGGGCCTTGCATTATACTTTAGGGAGGGATGTGGGTGATTTATATTAGGGAGGGTTGTGAGGTGCATTATATATATGGGGGGGATGTGAGGTTTGATTATTTATTGGAGGGATGTGGGGTGCATTAAACTATTTGGAGGGATGTGAGGCTGCTTTTAAAATATATGGGGGGGATGTGAGGCGCATTATACTATTTGGAGGGATGTGAGGCGGGCATTAAAATTATGGGGGATGTAAAGGTGAAATTATACTTTTATGGGGGGAACTATGAGGCCTGCATTATACTTTATGGAGGATTGAGGTTTTGGCATTATATATATGGAGTTTTAATGGGGTGCTTTATAAAAATTGGGATTACTATATGGCTACCTTATGAAGGGGGGGGAACTATGGGTTTGAAATTAAAAATTAATAGCGACTAGGGGGGTTCCTTTGTAATGTATGGAGGAATGGGGGAGTGCTTTTTAAAACCCAATTGAAGGATTATGGGGCGGGGGGAAAAGCCCATATAAACCTTGATGAGGGACATAATACCACAATAAGGGGCCATATTCCGGGACGCAGACCATAAAGAGAGGGGGGGGGGACATTAATATTAATGAAGGGGGACGGGGGGTAAATTCCGGTTTGTATATAGAGCAGTCTCAATTAAAATCCTATGTAAATGAAATTTTACAGCAGTCTAGGGTTTTCCCCCAAAATTTAATGAATATACAGCAGTCTGTTTTACCCTACCCAGAGGAAAATTCAGCGTTTTAAGGGACCCCATATTTGTATATACCCCTTTTTGGGTGTCCCCTTTGTGATGTATCCGGATACCCCCCAATGCTTGCTATTTATAAATGTTACGTGAGCAGTGAGGAACCCTCAGTTTGGGGAAGAAAAGCACGGGAACATATAAAATACGTGTTTTTGAACAAAGTCTGTTAAAATTATTTTCAAATTCTACCATGCAAAAAAACCACTACGCTCCAGAAACCCAAAAAACACATCTGGGAAAAACGGTTGTAAGTAGGGAACATCGTCCCTACACCCAACATCACAGGGCCGGGACCAATAGAAGCCGCTAAACCCTTACATTTTGGGGTGGGAAGGGAATTTAAGGGTTAACCAAATATAACTGGGTAAAATTTTAAATTGATAATTTTTTTATGGCCCGTAAATTTTTTTAAAAAATCCCATTGTCCCTTAGCAGAAAATTGATTCCCCAACCCTAATACATAACATTGCCAAATTTTTTGTTGAAAAGCAAAAAGTGGTACATACCACCTATAAGGGCAAATGAGCCTCCCTTGGGGGGGCAGTTAGAAAAAATTTTTTGTTCCCTGGCTCCTGGCCCCCCTAGAGTCAGGGGCAATGGTTTTTTCCGGGCCTTTTAGGGACCAATCCAATATGTGTTTTAGCTCTGGTTTCAACCCTTTAGCTGTTTAGATTGTGAAACAAAATTTCCCGAGGGTTTGAAATAAACGGTTTTCCCTTTCAGATCTACGCGCATATGTTGCAGAAATTTCTAACCTAATCTGAACATTAAGGGGATCCTTAATTTTAAAATGTTAAAAAAATAATTTTTAAAAAAGAAAGTCCAAAATCCCACTATTTAAGGGGGGTTTGTACACATCCAGAGGTTAAAAAAAAGCAAAGCTTGTTAGAAGAGCTTATCCCAAGTCAAACTGCTTTCCATTGAAAAAAAAGCTGGCCCGAGAAAAACCCGCTGCTCATGTCATTTCATGCCGTCCAGCACCCGGGTTACATGGGGGAAATCCTGACTTTCGCCCCTCCTACCCCACCCCACGGGGGGCACAGCCAACAGCAGCCATAAACACACACAGCAAACATTGTAGAAGGAGAAAACCGCCAAAGTTTCAGGGAAAGGGAAAACCCCTTTTAAAAAACATTTTATCTTATGTTTTTTATGGTTTTATATCTGTAATTGAAAAAAGAAAATCCTTTTTTTTTGAGAATATTAAAAAAAAGGTGACACATTTGCTGACATTTCCCTGTACTTTTTATACAGAAAAGCAAAAAGCCCACCCCCAGTATTGTAAATGAAGGAAATTTATGGTAGTGATTATATGTAGTTTTAAAGGCATCTGTCAGGTCAAAAACCATAAGTAATGATAATTTTTTTCTAATTCCTTTTGTGAAGGGGGTTTCTTTATTCATGTACTTCTTTATTTATTCCCCCCCTATCCCGTGTAAAATTTCCCAAAAAAAGGATTCATTCCAAACTGTCAATCACAGTGAGTGGGTCACTTTCTTTTTCTGCAGCACACTCCCCAAGAAATTTAAAAATTCATTCAACACTGCCCCGCCCCCCTCTGGGTTAAAACCTATGTGGTTGCTATCTAGGTGCAGGGAATCAATTTAAAAGGAGAAAGGGGGGGGGGGGGGGGGGGGGAAAAAGGTTTTTTGCCCTTAGCAGAGCAGATCTGACATCTTAATTGGTGTAGTAAAGGGTCTCGTACACTTGGGGGGAAAGGGGGACCAGTGATCCCGACAAAGATACAACCCCCGGGAAGGGGTCGGGAAAGTCCTACGTGGTCGCTGGGGGAGATGTAAAAATACTGAAAAGACACAGCCAAAGATTCGGGGAAGGGATAACAATTGGCGGATGTTGGGGGCCCGTCACACAGCAACTAGTCTGAAGACTCAGACCTTTCGTGGGGTGAGTTTTGGGGGCGTTAAAGAGGTCGTTATTAAAGGGGTCAAACACAACCCTGCATGCTGCCAGCGGGAACCCCCGGGTCAAAAAAAAAATGGTCCAGGGGATTTTAGACCGATCGGCGATGTTTTTACCGAGGGCCCCGGGCGCTGCTAAAAAGTCCCCCAAAAAGCAAAATCGTGGCAAAGGGCGCGGGTTTTGTCACAAAAAACCCGTGACGGGAACAGCGATCGCGCTATGTGTGATGAGGGACTTTTAAAAAAATGGTTTTGGGATTTCATTTATTTGCTCAGGGATTCACTAATCCCTCTATCAGGAAAAAAATGTTATATACACGAAATCTCTCGCAGGCAGCACAGGCTTGAGCTGTAGCACAAAACACCTCCCCCATCTGTCCCCCCCAAAAAGCCCGCAGGGAAAAGGAGATTTTAGGGGAACTTCAGAAAAGGGGGGGACGAATACCCCGCTTGGATTTGGTGTGGGTTTTTTAAAATAACACTTTAAAACTTTGGGCTATTATAGTCAGGTAATTATTTTACAGCTGCCTGCTAAGTGGGAAAATTTCTTATAGCAAGGGGGAACTACAAAGCGTACATTAAAGATTTTTTTTTCATTTCTGAATGGGCTTCCCCAGCACTATTTTAAGGGGACTATTAGTATCATCCCAAAAAAAGGGGTGACAGGGTCCCTTTAAATGGGCCCCTAGATTGTAAACTGTATTAAATAATTACAAAGGTAGAAAAACTTTTTAGCTTTGCCCTGGGGATTGTTTTAAGAAAACCTTGAATTTTTTTCAGACAGTGCGTTTTTTTTGCTTTTTTTTTCAGCACTTAAAAACACACAGACAAAGAGAGTGAACCCTTTTCTGAAAAAGCAGCAAAACCTTTTTGCCAGGGGGAAATTTTTTTTTCACGTAAGGCTATTTTTGGGGGAAAAAAAACGATTTGGTGCATATTTTTACAGCGATTGTAAAAAAGTGGCAAAAAGGCAGGGGATATTGGCCACTCAGGGAAAATCAATGGGGAGGGGCTGCCTGTGCGGTTTCCCGGGTCTGTGCATTTTTTTTACCCGGTAAACGTAAAGATTTTTACGGGGTCCGTTTAAAATTACGCGGCATGCCAATTTTAAATTTTGGTGTTTTTAAAGGGTTTTGTTCCCCAAAATAGCGCTTTTTTTTCGCGGGTGCTTTTTTCCAGCGTTTTTCACCCCCGCAAAAAAAAAGAAGCAGTTTTTTTCAGACAGTTCCTTTTTTTCGGCCTGGGGGGGAGAAGGAAGTTTACGGGGGAGGAAGAATCCCGGTCCCCCTCCCCCCTGTGACTTTTGTGGGCCGCCCCTATTTGATTTTGCGTGTATTTTAAAAAACACTGTGGAATCAAAATTAAAAAAAGTCGAGGTATTAAAAATTTAAAAAAAAACACTCAAAAATGCGCAAGTTGTGAAGTTTGCCTTTTCTTTCTTTGGCTGGCGCTTCCCCCGTTTTGGCTGAGTCACAAACCAATGGGTTGGGGGGCCCGGGGCCCACGTGGTGCGTTTACATGGCCGGGAAAACGAAAAGTGCCCCGCCCGAACGCAAGGTAGCAAATTGTAGCAGGCCCGGGCGGGAAATTTTCTGCATCCAAAAAAAACGATATTACCTAGAAAAAAAAAAGTTGCAAAATTTGATGGAGAAAAATTTTGCATCACTAGTTGTTGGCAATTGTCTGTCTCTCTCTTGACTTTATTTTAGACATAAAACCCAAATGGGAAAAAAAACAAACCTGTTTTGAAAACAATTCAAATGCTCATTTTTTGCAAACGCAGATAAAAATGGGCAGGTTTCCAAAAACCGAAAAACACATAAAAAACCCCCTGTGTTTGCAGGGTTTTCTTGTTTCACAAGGATTGAAAAAAACAGGGATAGATTAAACCCTATATTTGCATAAAACCCCAAAATGAAAAACAACTAAAAAAAAAGCTGCCAAAAAACAATGCCTGTCCCTTTTTAGTGCAGATCCGTTTAACAAAAAGAAGCGCTGCCGGGGAAACTTAAATTTTCTTTCAGTAAAAAAAAATGAACATTTCACCCCAAATAAAGGGTGGCTTCACACCACGGGGGTGATCCGGTCCCGGGGGCCCCGTCCGGGGATTTACCCCGACAGCCCCGGAGGTTTAGCACACAGAACCGGGGGGGCCCAAAATTTGCCCCCCGGGGCCTGTGTGCAGTGGACGCAGGCAGGGGGTAATGAATTTAGGGGCCGTGGTGGGGAGGGAGCTAGCTGCGGTGCTGAAAGTTCGCGGCGTGCAGCCACAGTGTCCGGGTTCCCCCATCCCCCCGGGTTTCCCGGCAATTTTGGCCCAAAAGGTTCCCCTGTTGGGAGTGCCCAATTTTCCCCGGATCCGGGAAAAATTTGGGGGGGATTTTTTTTTCCCCGGGAAAAATAAATCGGAGGGGAATTTCCGTATTTTTGCGGGATTCCACCCCAAATGATGAAAAAACCCGGGTGGAGAGGGGCTACCATCCGGTTCCCCTAGGCAAATATTTGGGGGAAAAAACCCGGGCGGGGCTGTTGGGTTTTAAAGGACAGCCCGGGCCCGGGTCCCAACGTTGTGTTTAAGCCGCCTAATGGGGCGGGTTGGGAGAAAGAGTGTTTCTTGGGGTCTGGTTTTATGTAACCATGCACCAAAAAATGGGGCCCTTTTCCCGGTTTCGAGCAAACCCCCCAATTTCTGCACCTCTTTTTGTGTTTCCAATACTAAGTTAATTTGTGGGGTCTTTTGGAGTTTAAACCTTATAACAAAAAAATGCCTGTTTTTTATTCATTTTTGACCAGTCCTTGGGATTAGACACAGTAAAAACCCTGTTCCTAATTTCAGATCTCTCCCCCAAATTGGGGATCATGACCCTTTCCCCGTCCTCGTCTCTTCCTACCTTTTTCCCAAACCCCAATTTACCCCCCTCTGTTGGGGTCCCTTTGGCCCTGTTTTTCAATCCATACCCTTGGGTTTGGGGGGAACACAAATTGTCATGGGGGTTCCAGTTTCATGTACATGAGACACCCCAGATCTATCCCCTTTTGGGCCCCGATGTCACCCCTTCCCTGTCCAGAAACCCGGGGGTTTTCCCTTTTCCTTCTCATCCGCTTGCTAAAATCAATGTAGGGCAAAAAAGAACTATCATCTTACCCCCCATTATACACCCTTTCCCTTACCCGTTTTATACAAAAAAATGAAACACTGTTGCCGTACCCCGAAGTCCCTTGCCTAGGTTAACCTTTACTCGGGCCCCGTCCCTTTAAAACCCCACATCCCAAACCTTGTCCCTTCTGCGGCCTCCCAAATAAAAATATTTCCAGGGAAACCCTTCTCCCCCAATGTTTAATTTTAAAAATACCTTTGGGCTTTCCTCATCATCTCCGTCTCGACTTGCCTACCCTTTTCCCCCTGTGGCCTCCCTTTCTAAAAACCTTTCACCCACCAAGTGTCCTTAACTCTGTTGCCCCAAATTTTTTTTATTCTTCCCCGCTGGTCATCCACTTCTGCCCTTGCAAATCCCCCCCCCTGGTCCCAATTTCCCCCGTGTATCCAAAATTTAAAAAATAAAATTGCCCTTTAAAAGCCGGCCACAATCTGTCCCCCTCATTTATCTATGAATTAATTTTCCCCATATAAACCATCAATCTGCGTCCCCCCAAGACCCCCTTCTTTCCTCCACACTTTTTACGTTCCCCTTTAACCGCCTGCAAGATTTTCCGGGGGCCCTCCTCCCTTTTCTGGAAATTTGGGACCCCAAAACGTCCGGGCTGGGCCCCCCCACCGGAACCTTCAGCGGATCCTGAAAAAAGCATCTCTTAGAAAAAGCCCAATCCCGGGATTGGCCCCCCAATGCCACGTCACCCCATTGGGCCTGGCGCTAAACCCCATTGGACCCGGCGCTCCCCCACCAAATTTGGAACCCGGGCTCCACCCCACCAGAGCAGAACCAACCCCACTGTCTCCCCCTCACGGCCCCGTAGAAAGGGAAGCCCGCCCAAGGGGAGGGTTCCCCTTCCTCTGTACCCGTCTGTCATGTTTGTTTGTTTTTTTGTATTTTTTTAAATTGTTTGGATGTAACCCTTTTTCATGTTGGGGCGACAATGGGGAAACAATTTGTGCTCCATAAAAAAATAATAACTCTTTTATTAAAACAAAATTGTGCTCATTAAAATTTAGTTTGGAGATTTTTTTGTGCAGTTGCATAGCACCCGGGGGTGACAGGTCCTCTTTAAAAAAAAAAGCCTTTTTCCCAAATTTTGTTTCCCCAGCTCAAAAAATTTAAAAAAAGAAAAAACCCCCTGTGCACAAAGTTTTTAAATTTGCAAGGGCATTTTGTTTTAAAAACAGTAATGTTCCCACGGGGTTTTTGACGAGAGCTCAGCCAGAAGGGTGGGTTTTCGTAGGCCACAGAAAGAACTCCCGCCTATTCCCAAAAACGTGTTTCGGGGTTCCTTTTGGGTTTGAAGAACCTTCCTTTCTTTTGCCCGGTAAGGTCAGCGAGGAATTGTTTTTTATGCATAACAAACATTTCTCCTAGTATTTTTCCCGAGAAAAAATTTACATGGCAGGGAGAACAATTTAAAATTTAAAACATTTTTTAATTACTTTGGGGAAAATGGGGTAGTCTGAAAATACATTAAATTTTTTGGGTAATTTAAAGCATATAGATTTTTTAAAAAAAGCCAAAATTACAGTACGTCTTTTAAAAAGATTGACTTGGTGGGCTCCGTCATGAAAAAATTTCCATTAAAATAAAAAAACTATGCCCATAAAGGTTTAAGGTTGGGACCCTTTTTTACAGCTCCCCCATGGTATCCAGCAGGGAAAAGGGGGATTCGGGGGGAAGTAATACACCAAAAAATCCTTTTCCAAAAAAAAGAAATAACGAAGGGAGTATAAAATGTTTATAATAGAAAACATACCCCTACTTCGATGAAGAAGCACAAAAACCCTCCAGAAGTAAAAACAGTGAGCATGAATTTCCCGGTTTTGTGGCCTTGGAGGTGAAGAAAAAAGCCAAGTGAGGGCTGTCCCGGCTCTAGTGTACTAAATTTTCCCGTGGGTTCCTTTTGGGGACCCAGCCGGGGCCCGGAAATCTGCAGCACCCCATACGTGCCTTTTAAATTTTTCCATTGTGGTCCCTGTTTCTAAAAGAGTCAAAAAAAAAGAAAAGGGTTTTAAAAGTTCACATTAAAATTAAATTAATAAAAAAATTTTTTAGGTCTTTTTTAAAAGACTTATGCTTATGGGTTGGGGGAAACAATTTTCTTTCGCTGAGTCCACTGAAATTCCAAAAAAAAAACTCTAATTTAAAATTAAAAACCCTTTTTTTTGTATTGAAGACTATTTGCTGTGCAGATGTCCCGGGCCCTTTGGGGGCCTTTAAAAGGGAAACCCCCCGGGTTTAAAAAAATTTTGATTTAATTTCTAAACATTGGGGCAAGTGGGTTATAATTTAAAATTTTCAAATTAAAGGGGGTTTAAATGAAATTGGAACAAAACTTTTCAACAACCTTCCAGAAAAATGTCCCCATAGGCTGTTCTAAATTGACATATGTGGTTGTACAGAACTCCGTCCCTTTAAATCCCCACTTGAATACCCTCCCTATAAAGGGGAAAGGGAGGGGGGGGAACCCACACAGTTTTCCAATACAGTGATCAGGGGACCAGGGTTTACCCTCATGCCCGGGGGCGTGCGAGCACAGGCTGTCAGCAGTGCACATAGGTCCCGGGATCTTATATGCCTCTTCCCTTTAAAATTGGGTTGCTCCGTGTTTTCGCTGATTGGAAAAGGGGTGATGTGAATGGAAGAGGATCGATAAGGGTCACTAGAGCCGTTTATTGGGAATACTGTGTGGGCCCTCACCCCCAAATTTATATGACCGTATTTGTGTGGAGCCTTTAAGAGGGTTTTTTGACAACAGCATTGTGGGTTTAGAAACAGCCTAGTGGGGGGAAACTGGAAGGTTTTTTTAAGGGTTTTTTTTCCCCAAAATTTTTCTTAAGGTTTATTTGAAGTTTTTTTTAATAAATTGCCCCCCTTTTTATTATTTTTATTATTAAATTTAAAAAAGTAAAAACGGGGGTTAAACTGCTGCAGGTTTTTAAAAGTTTCCAAAAAGAGAAAAAAAAAAAAGTTTAACCGTAACCCTTCTGTAGGCATTTTCAGTTCCAAAAAAACTTTGGGGAAAGTTCAAAATTTTAACCCGGGAAAATTTTCCAAGATGGTTTTTTTTGGGATTTTTTCCAAAAGGAAAACCCCGGCCCTTAAGCTTTTAGGTTTCTTCTTTTTTGGATGGGAATTTCAAAAAACAACAAGAAAGGGCCAAATACAAAAAAAAAAAAAGGGCCCCAAAAATGCTAAGAAAAAAATTTTAAAAAAAAAAAAACACTTCAGGAAAGAAAAAACAATTTTTGTTCCCGAAGGGTTTTAGCTTTTCAAATCGCTGAAAAAAAAAGTGTAAAACATGTTGGGTACAAAAAACCCCTTTCAATTCCCGGCAGGGACAGGACTAAAACGCTTCCCGTGGGCCCCAGGAAAACCAATTTCAAAAATTTTTTAGGGGCAGTCATTGCGGCTTTACTATTGTAATAATTTGCTTATGTGTTTGACCCGAGATAAGGGGTAGTCTGATTTAAACCCCCGGGTGACTCCTCCCCGCAAATGCTAAGGTGATTGACAGGGGGCTCTGAGTAGGGTCCCCGGACGGGGTCTCTAAATAAATTTCCTTTTGAAATGGAAAAAACTTGGGGTTTTTGGGGAAAAACAAATCGGGGGGACCCCCTTCCCTTTAAAAGGAAAGGAAAAAAATTTTTACCCCTTCTTCAAAATGCTAGTCTGCATTTTTACCAGTCTATTCATCATCAGAGGGAATCTGTCCGGGTTTGTATTGCCCACGGGCAGCCCTAAAGTAGTGATGAAATTTTTTTTTACCCTTATTTTCACTTTCCGGTTTGAAACCATAAAAAAAAAAATTTTTTTTTCCATTTTTTGAAGAAAACAACCCAAAACACAAAAAAAACCTTTTTTTCCCCCCCTTCTTTTTTCTTGGGGAAAAAAAAAACCCCAGTCTTACAAGTGGCAAAAAAAGTTAAAACCCAAAAAAAAACCCGTTTTACCCAAAAAAATTTTGGGGAAAAAAAAAAGGAGGAAACCTGGGCTAATGTTCCCCTAAGGTTCTTTTTTACATTGGCGCCCGGGCTTCTGTTCCCCACCAGAAAAAGTTTTATCCTGACCCCAAGTATTGCCCCGCCCCAAAACTGAGGGAAAAGCCCAAAAAAATTTTGGCCCTTAAAAAAACACCCCCAAGGGGCCCAAAGGGGGCCCTTTCCCGTTTCCCCTTTTCCGAAAAAGACCCCCTTTTGGGGCCAAAATTCCCTGGGTTATTTTTTGGATCGCTGTTTAAGGGTGTCACACGAACAAAGAAAGAAAAGTTTTCCCCGAAAAACAAAAGATACTTGGGGGTGTTTGGTCGCCTAAGTGCTTCATTTTTTAAAAAAGGGAAAGTGGGGAAACGAGATTTTTGGGGAAAAAAGGGGTCACACAACCGTTTTCTAAATTTTTTTAACCCAAAACGACTGATTTAGGGAAATTTTTTAAAAACCCCACCATCCCATTTGAACGACTTTTTAAAGGGCCCCTTTTCTACGTGTACAGCAAAGACATCTTTTTCGTTTTTGGGGGGGAACCGCCCAAAAGTTTTTTGACTTATCAAGGGGTTTTTCGTAGCTTTGAAAAAAGGGCCCCTTTTGGTTAAAAAGGGGGAATCAATGTTTGCCCCCAAAAAAACCCCTTAAACCCCCCTAACCCCCAAAAGCTTTTTTTTCTTTTTTTCGTTTTTTGGGGTTTTTTTCTCCCCAAAATTTTTCCAAAAAACCTTAACATTTTTTTTTGGGGGAAGCCTTTTCGGGGCTTGTAGGTTTTGTTTACCCCCCATTTTTAAAATTAGGGGGAACCCCTATTTCTAAATTTTTAATTTTGGGGGAAAAAAACCCGAGGGGAGTAAAAAACCCCCAGTTTTTTCCCAAATTTTTTTTTGGGTTTTGGGGTTTTTAAAGGCGTTTCATTTTTTTGGGGAAAAAAAAAGGGGGAAAAAGATTTTCGCTTTTTATTTAAAAGTAAACGAACCCAAAAGGGTTTGTATTTTTTTTTTTTAAAGGGGGTTAAAAAATGAGTGTTTTTTAGTTTAAAAAAATTTTTTTTGGGTTTCTGTTTTCCCAAATTTTTATTTTTTTTTTTTTTGGGGGTTTTTTGGGTTTCTTTTTTTTTTCGTGATTTTGTGGGGAAGTGTTTTACCGTTTTTAAAAGGGGAAAACCCCCTCACCGGGAAAAATTTTGCCCTAAAACCCTTTTTATAGGGCCCCTAAAATTTTCCCAGGTGCCCCTAATTTTTCCCTTTCCGTTCAAAAAGGGACTTGTAAAGAGTTAGAAAAAAAAACTTTTTACTTACAGACGTCGCTCTCAGGTGGGGGGAAAAAGGGGGCCCCCTGCCCCCATTGTCCCCCCCTTGGGGGCCTCCCCCCCCGCCCCCTGGGGGGTTTTTAAATTTTTTCCCCCATTCTCCTGTGGTTTGAATTCCCCCCCTTTTTTCCCTGGTATGATGCCCCCCGGGGGGGGCTTTTTCCCCTTCACCCCAGTGATTATGGGCCTGATCACGTGATGGGGCCCCCCAACCCCCTGCTGCGAAATTTTTTTTAAGTTTTGGGGGGGCAATGGAGTTTGGGGGGTTTTTCCCCGTCCCCCGAGGGGGCGACTGCTGTAATTTTAAAAAAGTTTTTTTTCCCCAATCTTTACAATGGGGACTTATTTAAAGCCCAGGGGGGGTTTTGGGGCAGGGGGGCTTAAGCCCCCCCCCCCCTTTAACCTAGGGGGGGGGTGGGGGGGGGGTTTTTGCTGTTGATTGGGGGGCCCGCCGCCCCCCTGACCCCGGGGAGGGAGAGGGGAGTAGGGGGGGGTTTTTGGGGTTTTTTTTGGGGCAAACCCGGGGCAAAAAGGGGGAAAAAGGGGGCCCTTGATTACTTTTTTTTTTTAAACCCTTTTATTGACTGAAAAATTTTAAAAAAGGGGAAAAAATTTCCGGCCTGTTTTGGGCTTCTTTCCAAAAACCCCTTTTCTGTTATATTGCGTATTTTAGGAAAAAAAAAACAAAAAAAATTTCGGGGGTTAAAAATTTCCCAAAGGGGGAATTTTAAAATAAAAAAAAAAAATTTTTAAAAAAAAAATTTAAATTTTTGAGGGGGGAAAAAAAACCCCAAAAAAAAAAAAAATACTTTTTTAAAAATTTTTCCCAGAGAAAAAAAAAAATATTTGTTATCGTTTGCTTGGGGGAAACCCCTTACTCTTTCGGGGGTTTTTTGGGGCCAGTGGGTGTTCCCCCCCCGTGCTGACGGGTTTTTCTTTACCACTGGGGCGTATATATTGGGGTGATTTTTTTCTACCCCGGGGGCATTACTCCAGGGGGCTTTAACTCCCCCTGGGGTTAATTACTACCTGGGGTGTATACTACTTTGGGGTGTATGATCTACCCCGGGGTATTTCTAACTGGGGTGAATTCCCACTGGGGCTTTTTTACTACCAGGGGGGTGTTTTTTCTACCACTGGGGTGTTTTTAAACCCCTGGGGTGCTGTATAAAACCCGGGGGGTGTGTTTATACCACTGGGGCTAAATTTTCCCCTGGGGGGGAAATCCCCTGGGGCTGATACTACCCGGGGGGCTTTTAAAAAATACTGGGCTGCGTGTATTAAAACGGGGGGTGTGCTGTATATACCTGGGGTGCTGTATATCCTTGGGGGGCGTTATCCATGGGGTGCTGTATCTACCACGGGGGCTGCTGCGTATATCCCACTGGGGGTGCTGCTGTAAAACTGCGGGGGCCCGTATATCCAAAATGGGGAGGGGCTGTATACCACACTGGGGGGCTTTATCCCTGGGGGGGGCCCCCTGGCTTTTTCAGAGTCAAAAAATTTTTCCCCCGGGTTTTTTTTGGGGGAAAAGGGGGGGGTGGCTTATACGGGGGGCTTAAAGAGTTTAGGTATTGCCCAGTCCTTTTCTCTGTAACAAGGCTTCGAGATTCATACTTTTCTGGGACATAAAAAAAAAACTGTGAAAAATTTTCTTCCCCGACAGGAGCTCCACTTCTTGCTTGTTTTCCCCCAAAAATTGGGGAAAAAAAAAAAAAATTTTTCCCAGACAAGTGATTTTCGGTTTTTATTTTTTCATTTGTTTAAAAATTGAGGTTCCCCTTGTGAATTTTGGGCCCCCTTTTTTTAAGGGGGAAAACTCCCCCAATTTTTGGGGTGCGAATCTTTTTTCCCCCTGTACAGGGGGGGCCCCTGGAAAAACTAAAGGTTGATAATAAGATCAAAACTTTTTTTAAAGCTGTTGGGGCGAGGTAGGGTGGTTCCGACCCACAGCCCTTTTCAGTCTTGTAAAATGCAAATTAAAAAGATTCTCACATTTCTGCAGTTGTCAGGTTTGTCACCACGCGGAAAAACCCGGTTCCCCCGGGGAAAAGGGGAATCCCCTCCCCCCGTTTTAAACCCCCCGGGGGGGTCCGGGTTTTCGTTTGCCGGTTTTTAAAATTGTGTTGGTCTTTTTTTCCAAAACCAAAAAAAGGTCCAAAAAAAATCCCTTTTTTTTTTTTATGTTGATTTAAGGTTGGGGCCCCGCCGTCTGGAGGCATGGATTCCCGGGGAAAAATTTACACGTGTGGGAAAACACTACCCCCTTTTTGGTCTTGCCCTCCCTTTTGGCCTTTTACTTTTTTGTTTTTTTTCTCCCCCATTTAAAAAAGGATTTTTCATTTTTTCAGCGTGCTGGATACATTTTTGGTGTGTATGTCATTTTATTTTTACCATCATCAATTTCTTTTCAAAGCTTCTCCCACCAACTACTCAGTAAAACACAGCATAGCACACCAGAATACTGGGATGTGTTTCATAGACCATTCACTTGAATAGCCAAGTTGGATCTGCAAATCAGATCTAGAAACAAATGTGTTTTTTTTCTAATTAGTAGGGGTGGAGAGATGTATTATTATTATGCATTGCTTATATAGAGCCATCATATTCGGCAGCACTTTACAGACATCATCATCACTGGAGACATCACAATTGGAGCTCAAGATCCAAATGTCCTATCTGTACGTCTGGAGCGTGGGAGGAAACCAGAGAACCTGGAGGAAACCATCGCAAACACAGGGAGAACATACAACGCCTTGGGGTACTTTCACACTTCCGGTTTTCTCCAATTCTTAACAGTGCTTTAAAATATCGGATCTTTAAACGGACTGAACCGGATGGTACACTTCATCTTTTTTTACCGTATCCGGCATAATTACCATCACAGTATCCATTGATGGGTCAGTCCGTTTTTGTCCTGTTTTTTTTTAACAGTTTTTTTTTTTGATAACACACATGTTCACTGGGTTATGGGGGGTCCACTGGGAGGGTTTTGGAGCCCATGTGATTGAATTCCACACATGCTCAGTAAGCATACTGGATCCGGTTTTACCAGACCCGGGAAAATCGGATCCGACTTACATTGTAATCGATACCAGATCCGGTTGGGTGCATTATTCTTTCTTAACCACCACACAAATGTTGCTGTAACGTTTTCTGACTTGTCAAGAAACAGGATGCAGTACAAACCTGATGCAAAAAGGATACTACTGGACACCAATACATGTCAATGGGTGATTACAAAAAATTGATCTCTGCCGGATTACAGAAAACTGGTCATGTGAGAGTAGCCTTAGATGTTGTCTTTGGGGGGCTTTGAACCCCAGACCTCAGCGCAGCAAAGCAACAGTGCTAACCACTGAGCCACCATGATAAACAAAGGATAGACATGTCTTGGAACTTTCTCCAACACATCCCAGCGGTAAGATTCAGCAATGCTAAAGAAAAAAAAAAAAGCAAGTCATGTAATACACCCACCCCACATCTGAACACAATGTCTAAATTTCACATTACACCAGAATGGGGATTTAGAAATCTCTGCAATTGCCGTAATGACAATGGATTAGCTGCTCCTGAACCATCAGCGGTGATTAGAGTTAATTAGCAGGGAAATCCCATGAAAATGACTGAATCTGCCACATAATGAATCCCCAGATCCAAAGGACCAGGGTGTACAACGATCTGTGCTGCTGAGTATAAGGAAGGACCACAATCTTGGTATACAAGAATGGTGCTATATTTCTTCTACGCGTTTCGGGGCTGTCTCAGCCCCTTCCTCAGGAATACCACCATAAACAATATGAATAATAATGAATCATGAATCTCAAGACACTTTATCAAATAGCAAAAGAGGTGGAACATCGGAACTGAAGAAAAGTCACCGCATTACTTTGAATGGTTATTATTATATATGAGGACTAATTGACTAAAAACCTCTATACACATTCGATAGAAGTCGTCCGATTGCCGATTTCGATTCGACCAGTAGACAGACAACCTCTCTACTCTATAGTAACAGATGATTGGGGGGGGGGGGGGGAGAGGAGGACTGAGAAATTGGAATTTTGATAAATGACCCCCTCATGTGTCTCTGATTGCCCCTATTCGGACACAGGAGGCCCATGAGCTTATTAGCTATGTGCCAAGGCTGCATTTTAGGTGCAGATTGTGGTCATGCATTTTTGTTAGTATAGTCAATGGCTGGGAGGGCTACAAAATGGAGCAAATACACGCCCCAACAATTGACAGCTCATTCTTTTGTGTTTGACCACAAACTGTACCTAAACTGCAAGTAAATTATTATTATTATTATTATTATTATTAAAAATAAGCATCATTGTAAACACTTCCGAACTTTCATAGACTTTGCAGGGGGAAGGATACACATGCAGGTTACTGACAAAAGGTGACACAAAAACACTGCAAAAACGCATAAGGCCTTACAGTCAATGTATCAATCTTGTGCATTTAATATTCTTCTGGTTATGACTTTTGTGTTATACATAGAGATACAAATTAGAAATTGCATTTCTTTTAGCACATTGTACAGGTTATGGGATTTCTGCAATTGGTTTCCATTACAGTTTTCAATCTTGGGCAGTAAACATGAATGGTTTTAGAATAAGATCTGTCATTGTTTGTAAAGGGTGAAATTTGGATGAAGAAAGAATAGAGTTTGTCTAAAAATAAATGAGAGTAAAAGATATTAAAAACACAAATGAGAAGGCTGCCAAGCGGGAGAATCTGTCACAGGGATAGTAGCTGATGTGGTCTACAAGCTTGAGAGCTCTCGTCATTGTCTGGGGCCTGAGGCTATTTTTGTGGGTTGTGAACGAAGGCAACATTTCTGCACTACCCCCATTATAGAGCGTGATGTGGCTGCAAAGATCAGAAATCTTGGGGCAGACATTTCTACATAGGAAAACTTTACATTTTTTATGTTCCACTTTTAATGGGCTATCCACTACTAGGACTTCTCAATCACCTTTTCACCCATGTAAAAAATAACAAACGCAGTTACCCAGATGTCCAAAGATGGCAACCGCCTGAGGAAGTGCACATTCCCCGCCGGTTACGCGCATGCGCAGTTATTCGGGCGGCGGTGATGGTTCCTGGAATCGGTGGTTACATGCGTTAGCGGCTGTGGCACTGCGCAATGTGCCAGTACTGCTAGCGGGCGCCATGTTTGCACACCCATCAATTGGGTGTGTAAATATGGCTGCTGCCGGCACGTGATGGCAAGACGGAAGTGGATGACAGATGGGACAGGTCATTTATGAAAGTAGATTGGGGAAATACATTGATTGAGCTGGGTTGTCCAAGCAGTGGACAAGCCATTTATTGACTATAATCCCAAAATTCTGAAATAAATACTATTAAGCAGAATATCAGGCCAAATGTGGGCCTGTAGGTAGTTCACAGGTGATATGACAGTTTATTTTTATCAGCCCAGTTAAAAGGGGCAATTCTAAACAACAAAATATGGAAGAAACACTAAGGCTAGGTTCACACACAGCGTATTTTAGCTTTTATGCAGCACTATTTTGCGGATGAAATGCATTGATGTTAGGTGTCCCAGCTGAATCAATGCATATCACTGTTTCCCATTCACACACGCGCTTTTTAGGCATTCGATTTTGACCTGATAAGTGGATCCGTAAAAAGAATGAACATGTTAATTATTTTTGCGCTTTTCCTCACCCCGACACGCTCCCCGGAGATCTCTCTTCATCCCAACACCGCAGGGCCTTAACACCACCATGTGACCAGGCGAAGTCACCCGGTCGCACGGTGCTGCAGGGTCCTAGAGGACGCGCTCGCTGCGGTCCAGTGGGGATGACCGTAGATCACCAGCGGTCACCGAGGGAGCGCAGCGAGGTAAGTAAAAGCGCAGGAAGAAAAGAGCAGTGGCATTCACACACAGAACGCTGCATTCTTTGAGGATCCATTCTTGGTGCAGTTTTGCATCAACATTGGATCATTACAAAATGCAGAAATTAGCCTAAAGGTACCGTTACAAGCTACAATGTCGTAATGATCTCACCAACGATCTCACGGGAGCGCGGTAGTTTAGGACATCTTTTTGACATCGTTGGTGACATGTCACAACGTATAGATATCGTGCATGACGCACCAACGATGTGGCGAGCGGGTATCCTTCACACAACCCAGCGAACGATACTTGTTCACTCTTGTGAATAGGGGAAGTCGTTAACATCGTTATCGTTGTGTCACACACAACGATGCAACAGGTTGGCTGATCGAGGATCGTTTGATTAGAGAACATGTTTTCAAATCTGCGATCAGCGATCTAACGATTTATCATAGTCGTATCTCGGTGTCACACGCAACGACGCCCTAACAATGTCGTTTCAACGACTCCAAACCCGTGACGTTTCAGCGGTATTGTTCACGATATCGTACCGTGTAATGGTACCTTTAGGCTACGTTCACACATTGCACATTTTTTGCGCGGGCGCTTTTTGCCACGTTTGCACCCGCGCAAAAAAGCCCCGTAAAAAAGTCGGTGCATTCACACACTGCATTTTTTTACGGTCTCACTTCTCCCTCGGCAGAACCACAGGTACTGACCTTCCAGGGCCTTGGAAGATCTGCGATTGGCCGCTTGCGGTCATGTGATATGTGACGTGCATATCACATGACCGCGAGCAACCAATCACAGCTCTTGATAGGTCCTGGAAAGTCAGTACCTTTGGTTCTCTCGGCTCCCGGTACCAGAACAGCTGGCGGAGGGTAAATATTCAATTTTATTGTTTTTAAGGCTGGTTTCACATTACGGAATTTTTATTTCCGATGCTGTCCGATAAAAATCGAACAGCATCGGAACGATTCTGGCCCCCATGCAGCCCTATGGCATCGGACCGAATCGGATGTGCACTAAATGGCATCCGATTTGGTCCGATCCGATTCTGTCCGATTTTTTTATCGGTGCAAAAATCGGAGCATGCTCCGATTTTTGCACCGAAAATAAAATCAGACAAAATTGGATCAGACCAAACGGATGCCATTTAGTGCACATCCGATTTGGTCCGATGTTTTTTAACACGGGGCCCTATAGAGCAGGGTCCGAGGAGACATCTGATGTCTCCTCGGACCTGATTTTACTGTATTGAGCATGCTCAGTACAGTAAAAATGCTCCTAAACATCTAATTTTACTTCCGCAATGTATATACATACAGTGCGGGAGTAACATTGAGTAAGGCAGGGGTTAAAAATAATAAACCATTTATGCTCACCTGTCCACGAGCCCCTCGGCGTCTCCAGTACATCCTGCCTCTAGGACCTGCCGTGATGTCACAGTCACATGACCGGTTTACCGCGGTAACCGGTCATGTGACTGACATCACGAGAGGTCCTAGGATCAGAAGAGGAGAGCTGGAAGCACCGCTGGACTCGTGGACAGGTGAGAATAAAATGTTTTTTATTTTTTATTCCAGAGGAGAGGGGAAAGGAGGGGGGAGTACTGGGGGACATGAGGGGGAGTACTGGGGGACATGAGGGGGACACACACAGGGGTGAAGAGGGGGAAAAAAGAGGGGGAAGCAGAAGGGAGAAGAAGGGGGACACACAGGGGTGATGAGGGGGGACACACAGGGGTGATGAGGGGGGACACACAGGGGGAAGAGGGGGGACACACAGGGGTGAAGAGGGGGGACACACAGGGGAGAAGAAGGGGGACACACAGGGGAGAAGAAGGGGGACACACAGGGGAGAAGAAGGGGGACACACAGGGGAGAAGAAGGGGGACACACAGGGGAGAAGAAGGGGGACACACAGGGGAGAAGAAGGGGGACACACAGGGGAGAAGAAGGGGGACACACAGGGGAGAAGAAGGGGGACACACAGGGGAGAGAAGGGGGACACACAGGGGAGAAGAAGGGGGACACACAGGGGAGAAGAAGGGGGACACACAGAGGAGAAGAAGGGGGACACACAGAGGAGAAGAAGGGGGACACACAGAGGAGAAGAGAAGGGGGACACACAGAGGAGAAGAAGGGGGACACACAGGGGAGAAGAAGAAGGGGGACACACAGGGGAGAAGAAGGGGGACACACAGGGGAGAAGAAGGGGGACACACAGGGGAGAAGAAGGGAGACACACAGGGGAGAAGAAGGGGGAGACACAGGGGAGAAGAAGGGGGAGACACAGGGGAGAAGAAGGGGGAGACACAGGGGAGAAGAAGGGGGAGACACAGGGGAGAAGAAGGGGAGACACAGGGGAGAAGAGCTGTGACAGGTGACAGGAGGAGCCGGCAAACTGATCCTGCAGAATGTCGGATCGGATGCCTATTTGGCATCTGATTGCAGGGATCAGTTAGATCCGATGCTGTCGGATTTATATCGGACAGCATCGAATTTGCCAAAATCGTTATGTGAAAGTAGCTTAACACATTTGGATGACTTTCATTTGGGTTTCGCAGTGTATATAATAACTGCGAAATCCAAAAGGGGCTGTCACAGATGTCCCACAGGGGAAGAATCTTCCTCCCCTGTGTGACATCACATCATGCAGCGCCGGCATTATACGCGCTGGAATTGCGCATTGTCTGAACGGCGATATGCAATTCCAGCGGGTATAGTAGCTCCTATGGGAGAAAGCGCAAGTGCAAGCACGCTTTCTCCCATAAAAGTGCCGCGCATGTTTACGCAGCGTCTGCATGTCAAAAGTAAATTTCCATTCACTTTGCCATCAGACTCACACGCACTTGCGTTTTTTTTAAAAGCGCAGTGTGTACACGTAGCCTAAGGCTACACTCACACTGCGTTTTTGAAGCACACGTTTTTTGCAGTAATTTGCAGTGCCCCAGAGCAGCCCAGCAAAGCCAATGTGCTTCAAGATTTGTCATTCAGACAAAACGTTTGGTGAGGATCCATTTTTGGGATCAAACACGATTCCTCGCAAAGAATGAGCATGTCAGTTTTGCTTGCGTTTTTCAAATCTGCTTCTTCCTCTGACTCCATTGTCTACGAGTTGAAAAAAAATGCATCAAAAACGCACTGTGTGAACAGGTGATAAGTTATTTGAAAAAACTGATTTATTTTTACAAGCAGAAAAGCGGATCCTCAAAAAAAAGCATCAAAGCAAAATGTGTGAATGTAGCCTAATTGTTAAAAGCGTTACCCAGTACTTTCTTTCTTTTTTAGTTACTAACTACCAGCCTTTTGTGCCTGGGGCTGATGTCTACTGGGGCAAAGTGGTCACAGACCGCTACTGCTGGCGATTCAGTGGATTCCACTGATGTCACGTCCACAAACCGGCAGCTGCCAATGTCATGCAGTTACGCAGTAAGTAGCTGGCTGTCAATCGTCATCATGCAGGTAGTCATGACCAGTCAACAGAGCAGCCCATAAGAAAAGCTGCTGTCTTGATGTGGAGCAGCTGGATCGCCAGCAGGAGGTATAAATGGCAGGTAGTTGCCTGTTTTTTTTTTTTTACTATGTGCCTAAAACCCCTTTAAAGGAGCTGTATATTAGGCAAAATATTCAGAATCTGTGTCTGCCCCATTCAGAACTCACAGCACCGCTGTAGCCTGTAACTGACTGCAGTGGTCAGGTGAAAAGACGAGTTTGTGAACAGATGTTTATCCAATGACATGCTCTTTTAGTTACCGGACCGCTGCAGTCAATCACAAGCTGCAGCGGTGCTGTGAATTCCGATTGGAGCAGACATCATTATAAGAGCTGTCAGTCTGGTGTGGTCTACACTGGATTCACAGGGGCACAGGAAGATAAGTATTCATTTTTTATCAATCCATGGAAAAAAAAGAAATTCTATCAGACAATTCTCTATAATGTAATCCTGCATAAGTGCATGCAATATGTAGGACCACAATCAAGTGTCCTAAATGAAGATTTGTCAAGTTTGTTTCCCACGAGAAAGTATTAGTCATGTAAGACTGAACCCAACAAACCAGGACATGAATGTAAGCAGGAAAGTGGCGCTCCGTCTCCAGGCAATAGTGTTGGGTTTTACCTTTTCCACCACACTGAAGGGACATGTAAGGGCAGCACACAAATACTGAAGGTAATAATCACATTTCCCAGTGACTCATTCAATAGTTCACTCCAGGGAAAATGGAAAATCAGATTACACCGATGCAATTGAGGGGATTACACACATACACATAAATAAGTCTTTATTTCATGCCATAAATACAAAAAAAGTGATATAATTGTGACAAATCTAGAGTATGAAAGGGATGTATTGGAAATAATTATCACCATTGCCCCCCCCCCCACCTCCGCTAGTCCTACACTGATTATGTGCCATACATCAACACACCACCGCTTAAGTGGCCATGGACCGTATATGCAGGCATTACCACGGTGGCCAGTGACTAGATATAGAAGCACGACTGCGGAAGACCACCAATACAACCCCACTGCAATGGTGGGGTGGGGTATATAACAGAGCATAATATTATTTTATAACATTTCATTACAAAACTTAGAAAATATCCTGGACAACTCATTTGATACATGGCTTTGTAAGTTTATGATCTGTGCCAAATTAAAGTGCAGAACAGGAGCCCCCCCCTCCCCCCTCTCAAAAAAAAACATCTCCATCTATACTTTCTTACATGGAGTCTGATTGTCAAGAAGGAGAAAGGCTTTGTAGTATGAACCTGTCCTCTGTGTATGGTACAGCAGGGTGCCATATGTACAGAGGTACTCCGCGGGGAGAACAGAGCCATACATATGGCATGTAATGGGGCGTGCTATTGCATTCATATGGAAACTGAAGAAAAAATACCTCTGTAACCCTCCATATGAAAGTAGACATGGGGGGCACCATAGAGGCCCCCAAGCTGTGGAATATTGTGGAGCACATGTACATATGACAGGAAAAGAGCTGGAGTTGAGCTTGTGCCTATAGAAACATAAAGGCTGAGGTATATGGCTATGTAAAGTCATATACGGTCTACTAGAACTATTATCTCTTATTGTGAGAGAAGAAAGGTGTGAATTTAAGAGTACCAAGAAGAAACGCACACAGGCACAAGGACAACACAACATTTACAAGTATTTGCCCCCTTTTTTTCTTTTTAGATATTAATGATCACAACCATAAGGCCATGCCCCCAATGTGATGTAATGTCCCAGAGGGGAGGGGGAGCAGCAAGGAGCTGCCCCAGCGTCACACTGAATTACAGGTACAGGAACAGCATTGTGCATGTCATTATAGTTCATGAGGGACAGTAGATTTGATTTCATCTTCTCAGAGTCCCCTATTCAATATACAAATGCTTATTGCTAATTCATAGTTTTCAACTTTTTAAAAATGTCACGATTTTTTTGCGCAATGTTATTAGTGGAGAACATCTGTCTAATATTTTCTAGCACAGTTGAAGACTAATGTGCAACAATTTTCTCTAAAAATGTGCAAGTAAAGCAAAAGAGTAAAAAAAAAATATAAAAAATAAATAAATGATAATAAAAAAATGTCAAACATCTTTTAATATGTGCAGAGTTCAGCAAACACTGAGACAAGATTGATGAATGTAAAGCAAAGTCCATAGAAAGAAAAAACAAAGATGACACAAACAAAAATACTAATTTGCTTAGTGTTCACATACATCGGGCCAACAATGTCCTCCAACTAAAGGCGTCAGAAGTGTTTTAAAACCCAAAATCTTACAAATCATATCGACATCCAGTAGTGGCGGTTTAACAGGTAAGGCGGCTTTCACATCACGTTTTTTTTCCTGTCCGTGGGATCTTACTTTTTGTAGGATACCACTGACCGGAACAGACGGCATCGGAGGTGACCTCCAGATGCTATTTCTGTGTCCGAGTCTGTGTTTGTCACAGACCCGAACACAGAAAGCCCGTGCCTGCAAAGCGCAGGCAAGCCGGGCACTTTCACTCCTGCAATGTATATGTATATACATTGCGAGAGTGAACAAAGGGTTTAAAAAAAAAAAAAAAAACCATGCTCACCTCTCTGTCTCCCTCGCTCCTGGGACTGAAGGACCTGTGGTTGCCTGGTAACCCGATCAGCTGTTTAAATTGACCGGCGGGCAGGAGATTTAAACCGTGCGGTCATGTGACAACACGATCAGCTGAACGGTCACGTAACTGCTCAGATGATCGGGTTGCCAGGCAACCACAGGTCCTTCAGTCCCAGGAGCGAGCGAGACAGCACGGAACACTGTCGGAGAGGTGAGCATGTTTTTTTTTATTTTTAGCCCTATAACTAAATTTCACTTATGCAATGTATGTATATACATTGAGGAAGTGAAATTAGATGGTAAGGAGCAATTTTAGTGTACAGTGTAGATTTTAAGTACAGCAAAAAAATCGGACACAAAATTGGATCCGACAAAATCGGATGGCAATTAGGCCAAATCCGATCCGATCCCCATAGGATAATATGGGGGCCAAATCCGATCCGTGGCTGTCTGTTTTAAAACGGACAGTTACGGATCTTCAAAAAACGTAATGTGAAAGCAGCCCAAGTCAGAAGGAAAATGCAAAGTCTGAACACAGACAATCCCTGTGACTAACAATAGTCTCATCAATGGAGTATTGTAAAAAATAACTACCGTACTAGTCGTCTGGTATGTGGGAATTCAGTTCACAGAAGGACTAAGGCTTACATGTCTCAGCAGTCCAAGGACGACCACTTACTTTAGCCCTGAGAACATATGACAGCACTAGAGGTGTAATTATATCTCAAGAGGAATTTCTACTTTGCTCCAAGGGGCATACCTCCGAATTATGGGACAGACGGACGTGCTTATATCAAGCAACAGACTCTAGATTCACATGATCTCATGCTAAGAAATCTATTTTGATGGCTTGATTATTAAAAACCAGACAAATACACCAATGAAAACTGTATCCCTTCCATGTCTATACAGCAAAGGAAGTCCTACATTACCGGCCCATCACACACCCTATTATATCATAGCCAGCACAGAAAGGGGCTGTGATTGTGATCCCTCTTGTAAGAGATCAAGAGGAAAGTCTTTGTAGGCCCTTCCAAAAGACGAAACACTTGGGCTGTGTGCCCACATGCCGGGTTAGGGCCGGTTTAGATGTGTAAACCGCCGGTCGGTTTACATAAGTTTTATGTAAATTTATGTTAATCCAAACCGGCGTTTGGATTAACATTAAAACCTATGTAAACCGACACCCGCTGTGCACACGCCGGCGGTTTACACAGGCTCATCTGTTGTTAACCCGCTGGGTTCCCAGCGGGTTAGCAAAGAATGAGCATGTCCTATAAACCGGCCGGTTCTGCAGCGGCTGCAAGCAGAATCATGTGCTGCTTCCAGCCGCTGCAGAACCGCCGGCGCTAACCCGCTGTGCACCCGCCCGCACCCGCCTCACATACCCGCCAGGAAGCCACCGGACGCCGGAAGAGCTTCCTGGCGGATCCGCCCATCCGCCCACCGGCACAAAGCCGGTATGTGGGCACACAGCCTTATGCAATACACAGTCACTCATAGGTTTCATTAGGCATCATGTAATACTACATTTCACCTGCAGAAGTCACACAATAACTAATCAGCAGTGTAGTGTTATCCAGGTTGCAGTTACTCAGTCTGATCAACTTTGGAAATGTTAGTCCCAGAATAGCAAGTTAACCCTGATCCCCAACAATTCAAAGAACGGTGGTCTGGACCAGGATCTGCAAAGCCTGGTCTTAAATTTAGTTGAGGAGAACACTCGGCCTCCGCTCCATTCATTGTCTAGGGGACTGCCAGATAGAGCTGAATACAGCATTCCGCTACTTCCGGTAGTCCCATAGACGATAAACGGAGCGGAGGCCAAGCATTCACCACAACTAAGTTTAAATGGAACCAAACACCAGGATTTAACCACTTGTAAATCAGTGCAGCAAGTGATTGGTGTGTGCAGCATTACATCACTATTTGGGATTTTGTTTATGCCTCCCCTGTGGTCTTGTCAGTCTGCTGTAAGCCAAACCCCCTATCCTGGATGAGTCTGGACGAGAGGGAGGAGCTTTGGCTTACAGCAAACTGACAAGGCCACAGGGGAGGAAGTAAAAAAAAAAAAAAAAAAAAAAAACACACAAATAGTGATCTCATGCTGCACACATCCATCACCTGCTGCTCTGATTTACAGGTGGTTAAAGAGGATACCTGGGATTTTGCAAAAAAATTAAAATGAAAAAATTGTGCCTAATCACTAACAGGCAGGTAACTGCCACCTGCCTGCCTGTTGTGTCCGGCACTGTTCACCACCGTCACGGAGCGGTCACAGACTGGTCCTGACAGTGATTTTGCCACTTCCGCTGGCGTCATGTCAACAGAGGGGTGACTTCACTCCTCTGTGGAAGAATGCATCATAGCCAACGTCACACTGATTGACAGCAGGCTCCCCCGAATCAGGTAGCACGGAACCGACAGAAGCAGTCTGTGACCGCTCTGTGGCAGGGGTGAATGGAGGTGACTGGCGCCGGGCACAACAGGCAGGTAGGTGGCAGCCATCTGCCCGTTAGTGCTTGGGCACATTTTTTTTTTTTTTTAATAAAAAATCCCGGATAACCCCTTTAAATCTCAGTGGCTGGTTACCTTTAAAGGCCCCGTTACACGCTGCGATGTGGCAGCGATCCGACCAATGATGTGGATCGCTGCAACATCGTGAACTGATCGCTGGTGAGCTGTCACACAGGCAGACTCACCAGCGACCAGTGACATCGTGAAAAAGAATAAAATATTCTTTCCGCGATGTCTAGATCCCGCTGCAAGGCTGCGGTAAGCGGGAGCAGGCTGGTAACCATGGTAAACAGCGGGTATCTAGGCAGTGTGCAGCGCCTAGTTATCCGATGTATACCCTGGTTACCAGCCTGCTCCGCTTATCGCTGGTCGTTTGGCCCTTGACACACGCCGACGCGTGCTGACCAGCGGACGACCAACGACAGATTTATGGTCCTGGCCATAAATCTACGATCAATGACTTATCGTTGATACGTGTCACACACAACGATGTTGTTTCGACATCGCTGCAACGTCAAAAAAACTGACATTGCAATGATATTGTTAGCAATACCGTTGTGTGTAACGGGCCCTTAAGACTAGGTTCTGCAGAGCCCTACTCTCGAGATCAAGTGTGTTCCCAGCAGTCACTAAGCTATCCTCTATTTTGCAGACAGGGAGTAACTTATTTTGGGAATACCCTATTAAGCAGTTCTACCTCAGATAAGTACAGTGACATGTTGGAGGAAATATTTGAGACTTTTGGTGACGATACCAATAAGAACATTGTCAGTTAAATTTATGGCAAGACGCTGCGTCCAAAAGGCTGCGTATACTAATTGTGAGTATGCAGCCTAAGAAATTGATTGAAGGCAGACATAGTGGCTCTATACATGTTGTTTTTTTTTTGAACATGGCCAATGTGAATGGTGCCTTACAACTGTATGGATCATAAAGGTCTGAGCTATGTACAAACCAACCAAAACTCATATCTGATTTAGGAGGGACAATCATGGTCATTGCAACATTACACCTGAGTAAAAAAAAGGCACCAATATCATACATAAGGACCGTAACTGATGCTGTGCTACAAGTAACCTGTACAGCCGTGTTCACATCAGGACTGTGGAGTCTGTGCCCGTTTTGGTGGAGTTGGAGTCAGAGAAATTGAGGAGTCGGAGGTTTGTCTTACCGACCTCATAGCCGTGTTCACAAGTGGAGAAT
The DNA here is from genome assembly GCA_033576535.1 of Allobates femoralis. NCBI lineage: Eukaryota > Metazoa > Chordata > Amphibia > Anura > Aromobatidae > Allobates > Allobates femoralis. The sequence continues at coordinate 97,581,420 of JARQOC010000001.1, forward strand.
AGGTTCGGAGTAGAGGCTGCACAATACACAAGCCGCAGTGCACTGGAGGGGACTTAATGACTAAGATGATACTGTGAGAGCAGACAGTCATTACTAGATCCTCAGATAATCCTGGTGAGGAGCTATTGGGCCTGACCTGTGCTATTTACAATCTGTCTGTATACAACTCAAGTCTCAAAATACCCCCGGGCATAAATAGGGACAGATCATTCTCCAGAGTAAGAGGAAAACAATCCCCCCAGGTCATGGATGACTGACATGTCCGCAGCAATAAAAAGTGATGCTGCCGTATTAATGATATGATGTGAGATACAATAATTAACATGTGTGGCATTGACTCCAAAACCAGCGCCACTTCATACATACAGAAAATAGTCTTCATGATGAGCGACTACCATCTGAGAGCGCCTGAAGTGAGACCCCAAGAGGAGAGGTCTGGATCATTCATGTTTAGAAAGAAACAGAATAAACAATGATTGACCCCGATACCGATGATTCCACCTCTATTAGGAAAACATTTATTAGAAACATGGGAATAATTTATAGCGGAAAATCATTCTGACCAGAGCGAGAAGCGACACAAACCAAATATAAGCAGAGCCCATATGAATGACAGAATGTGATCACACTGCTCATGTGATCTGCAGAGCTGACAGCGGTCAGCACATGTATGAATCGGGTCACACAGTCAC